>JAGVSP010003507.1:0-20768 GCA_022494985.1 Micrasema minimum | reverse complement strand
TGTAAGGAACACAGAGGTGAGGCAACCCAACCTTGGTGTCTAACCATGCCTTACCTATTACACAAGGCATCAGGTTCTCGGCGTCCTGGAGGTGCACTGTTGACAATTCGCCGGCAGTTCGCGTCAGAGCTGCGGGACGTGGACTTGATAATAAGAGTCAGCAAGGGATAAATACACCAATCTTAATGTGGGTAGAGGTAATAATTTACAATTTGTTGACTTATTTATTTTATTGGTTATTACTATTAATTTTTGGAAATTTTTTTTTAGATTAAAACATTAATTAATAATAATTATATGAATAAATCATCATCATCATTAATAACTTATTTATTTATTAACGAAAACTATTAAGTACATTAGTACCCACTACTAACTAACTAACTAACCATCACGCATTATCAGTAAAACCCCTTATAAAAACCTGATAACCCATATTTTTACATGAAATTAAAAACTTATGACTTATTCCTATTATTAATAACAATCCAACCAAGCTATCAAATCAAGGTGTCATTTTATATACAGATAATTAAAAATTAAACTTATTAAATGCAAAGGAAATGTATTAAAGAATAAAATATAAACCCTGTTCAATTTCTCTCTCCCCGACATTAAAAAGCATATAAAAAAACATGATTTGAATCTCCAACACCCCCCACAATACTGTGTATTTGGAGTTTAACATTTTTATTTTGTACAGATGAGAGGAATTACAACAATGGCCAGATCTAATTCTGCAAAAAGTTGTAATCACATATCTTGGGAGCTTACAAGATGGATACCACGGTTCTTTGGGAATGGTGGGTTGAATGCTGCTATAAAAGACACCTCTGGTCAACTTGAACATACTCCATTACTATTCCCACGAATTAGGTTTATCTGTCTTACCATATCAGAAATGTTGGTATAATCCATTCGGTCATATTTATCATTCAACTCCAGTTTCGGAACCCCGTTGGCTAAATACTCTGCATTTTAATGAGAAACTAGCGTAGAAACACTGTGAGCATGAAAACAACTTTTTTCTCGTGTACGTGTAAATGTGACGATTTAAATTTATTTATTTATTATTTTCTGTACATATATACAGAACATTCACAGGTGTGAATGTTTCAGTTACATATATACAAGTGAAAATGATATTTATTACAAAATTATTAAATATTTACAATAAAAAATAGGCTCTATAATTATACATATAAAAACTAAGAAGAAACAATTATAAAAGTAATAAAAAATAAAATATATACATGCGTACATACATAATATATATAATACATATAAACAATAATAGATATCTTTATAAAATAAATATTTTTACTATGTTATTATGTATCTACTAACAATAATTCTAAACATGTGGTTCTAAAATAGGTTAGATTATTTACAAAAATATCAATTTTATTACATTCAATTTTATTATACAACCTACACATGCGCAATAAGGGGTTAAAATATGCCATATTATTATTAGTAAGTGCAACAAAAAAAATGTTTTTATGGCGTCTTAACCGCGCATTCGGTACATTAATTGTAATGAATCCATGCATTTTACAGTATCTAGATCACCATTAATAATTTTTTTATGGAGGCATACCAGATCAGACAAACATCTCCTCGTTTTCAGAGGTAAGATATTAAAGTACTCAAGTTGACTCTCATAAGAACGGAGATGGCCACGCAATCCACACTTAAATGACAACAACTTGAGCATTTTTCTCTGAACTGATTCAACAAGGTTATCATATTTCAAGTAATGTGGACTCCAGATATTACATCCATACTCTAGTTTGCTTCTTATTAATGAATAATATAATATTTTTACCGATTGAGGATTTTTGAATGGTTTGGTTATCCTATTTACAAACCCCAACATTTTTAAGGATTTAGTTTTGATATCATTAATATGGGTATCAAAAATAAATTTTGAGTCAAGTGTGATTCCTAGATCCCTAATAGAGTATACTGTTAACAAATGAGTATCATTAAGAGAGTAAGAATATGTTTTTATGTTTTTATTTCTAGTAAAGCTTATAGTATAACACTTTTCAACATTAAGATGCATATCGTTAGAGTTGCACCAGTTGATAAGTGTGTCAAGGTCATTTTGCAGTAGATAGTGATCCGAGTCAGATACTATTTTACGAAAAATTTTAAGATCATCAGCAAAAAGAACATGGCAGCATTTTAGTTTAGAACTAAGATCATTAATAAATATAAGAAACAACAAAGGGCCCAAATTGGATCCCTGTGGAACCCCCGAAGTTACAATGATAGGGGATGACTTGAATCCATAAACAAGTACAAGCTGTGTTCTATTATTTAAGTAAGATTTTAACCAACGAAGTAGATCTCCATGTATACCTATTGTCTCTAACTTTTGTATTAATATATAATGGTTAACTTTGTCAAAAACCTTTTGGAAGTCCGTGTATACGGTATCTACTTGAGTTCTTTCATTAAATGCATTACAGACATAATCGCAAAATTCCAAAAGATTTGAATTAATAGACCTTTTCGGTACAAACCCATGCTGTTGTGTACTCAAAAAAGGCTTGAAATGGGAAAAAAGTTGTGTATATATGATTTATAAACAAGTTCATAAACATTGTAAGCATGAAAACTCATACATGTCTCGAGATATGAGTTTTCAAATAAGATTTTCGTGTACATGTGTATGAACATTGTGAGCATGAGAATGGCTTTTCTCGTGTATGTTTCATAATATGTAGTCTTAAACCAGATTTTTGAAAGCACATGTATGAACATTGTGAGCATGAGAACGGCTTTTCGCCTGTATGTGTCAAAATGTGAAGCTTTAAAGTAGAATTTCTTAAGCATGTGTATGGACATTGTGAGCATAAGAATGGCTTTTCTCCTGTATGTTTCAAAATGTGTGATTTTAAATGAGCTTTTCGTGAGCATGTGTATGAACATTGGGAGCATGAGAATGTTTTTTCTAGTGTATGTTTCATAATGTGTAGTTTTAAATTAGATTTTTCTAAGCACTTGTATGAACATTGCGAGCATGAGAACGGCTTTTCTCCTGTATGTTTCAAAATGTGGCGTTTTAAGGTAGAATTTCTTAAGCATGTGTATGAACATTGTGAGCATGAGAATGACTTTTCTCCTGTATGTGTCAAAATGTGTGATTTTAAATTAACTTTTCGTGAGCATGTGTATGAACATTGTGAGCATAAGAATGGCTTTTCTCCTGTATGTTTCAAAATGTGTGATTTTAAATGAGCTTTTCGTGAGCATGTGTATGAACATTGTGAGCATGAGAATGGCTTTTCTAGTGTATGTTTCATAATGTGTAGTTTTAAACCAGATTTTTCTAAGCACTTGTATGAACATTGTGAGCATGATAACGGCTTTTCTCCTGTATGTGTCAAGATATGGGATTTAAGACTAGATTTCAGGGAACTAGCGTATGAACATAGTGAGCATGAGAATGGTTTTTCTCCTGTATGTTTCAAAATGTGTAATTTTAAATGAGCTTTTCGTGAGCATGTGTATGAACATAGTGAGCATGAGAATGGTTTTTCTCCTGTATGTGTTAACATGTGTTGTTTTAAGGTAGTATTTCTTGAGCATGTGTATGAACATTGTGAGCATGAGAATGGCTTTTCTCCTGTATGTTTCCAAATGTGTAGCTTTAAACCTGATTTTTCTAAGCACTTGTATGAACATTGTGAGCATGCAAACGGCTTTTCTCCTGTATGTTTCAAAATGTGGCGTTTTAAGGTAGAATTTCTTAAGCATGTGTATGAACATTCGGAACATGAAAATGGCTTTTCTCCTGTATGTATCAAAATGTGTGATTTTAAAAGAGCTTTACGCGAGCATGTGTATGAACATTGTGAGCATGAGAATGGCTTTTCTGGTATATGTTTCAAAATGTGTTTATTTAAATTAGATTTTAGTGAGCATGTGTATGAACATCGCGAGCATGAAAATGGCTTTTCTCCTGTATGTTTCAAAATGTGGCGTTTTAAGGTAGAATTTCTTGAGCATGTGTATGAACATTCGGAACATGAAAATGTTAGTTTCGTCTGGGAGTTTTGAGAAAATAATTTCCTTTCTCTGTCTGAATAAATATTTGTTTTACTGCTCTTCATCGTCAAATCTGAAAACAAACATTGGATAATAAACAAGTTGTGAGAACAACATTTTTGGGTATGTTCAAATACTTGTACACAAATCTGGGTTAATCCCATGACGGGAGTAGGTATATTTTTCTTTTTATATCCCTACAGAGATGAAGTGAAGAGAGATGAAATATTTTCCAAATTCAGGAATATGGATATTCGAGTGTTTACAGGGCTTATGACCTGTAATTGTAATAAAATGATCAAGATACACTGCACTTGGTGTACCAATGCAGTGCCCTATGCACCATTGGGTGCGAATAAGGGAAAGTAGTAGTCGTAGTAAATTATTTACACTTTTTATATAAAAGTCTGCGAAAGGCGAATTAAAATATACAAAATTAATCAAATCTTTTGAGCTATTATTAGTTTGTAAGTAGTCGAGTTACCTTCAGTGATCAGAGAAGACTTCAAACATTCTTTTTTTATATCGGAACGTTTTCTGTTTGATATCGATTTCTGTATATATGATAGACTTGATTTGTCAATACTGGTCCCCGGTTCAGTTTTCACGGTACCAGCAGTCCTTGGCTCCTCGCTTCTGTCGGGACATGGCTTCCTTTCCCCAGTATGGAGACTATTCCCCTTCTGCATCGCCAGTCCCTGGTTCTGCCTTCACGACAGCAACACGATTAGAGGCAATATTTTCTCCTCGCCCCAATAACCTTATGTCATTTTCTATGTTATTCTGTTGTTCATTTTTCACGGTACCAACACAGAGTTTGAGAATATCTTCTTCTTCATCCCCAGTCTCTGGTTCTGGCTTCACGACAGCAACAAAATTAGAGGTAATATATTTTCTCCTCGCCCCAATAACCTTATATCATTTTCTATGTTATTCTGTTGTTCATTATTCACGGTACCAACACAGAGATTGAGAACATCTTCTTCTACATCGCTAGTCCCCGGTTCAGCTTTAACCAACACTGAAGCGAAGTCCATTGAGAAATTGTTCCCCGCTAAGTGAGCCGACTCGTTAAATCTGAGATCTCTAAAAATTAAAACAAACATAATAACCTGACTTTCGTAAACTAGGTATTATTATTATTATTATTATGGATAATTTATATATCGCCGTTTTCGTATAAACGTACCTCAAGGGCGCTTCCAATATTGAATTTAACGGCTCGGGAAATTTTAAGTGAATAAAAACTCAAACTCAAAAACTCACTCTGTCCTGACATACTTCCTTTGCTTCCTCTACATTCATACATCTACTCATGCACATACGCCGATTACTCCAACGGTGATAATTCACAAAGCGGTGGAGAGCTGCCAAAATGTCGCTAAAGTTTTTACTCTATGGATTATAGAGATACAGCATAGAAATGGCCAAACTGTGATTGGTTAGATTTAAAAATCTTAATTTTAAATAGCTATTTGATTTAAATTATTTAATTAAACCCAACCTATCTTAAACTACTGTATAAATTTCATAACCTATTATAAAGGATATTGCTTTTAAATAGCTATTTGATTAAAATTATTTTATTAAACCTAACCTATCTTAACCTACTGTATAAATTTTATTGGATCTACCAATAGACTAGTCCTCATAAAAACTCCACCGCTTTGTGAACTATCACCACTCCGACTTTTCACATGTCCACTTTCAAGTACTTGTCGTACTTGGTCATGCAATGTCTTTCTCGCCTTCCTCGTCTTCTACATCCAGGCACACTTGCATTTTAAACTTCTTTTTTAGCCGTTTCTTTCATCACTCATTCGCTCTATATGACCAAACCATCGTAAAAGCCCTTTCCTAATTTTGTCGATAATGCTTATCTCAGCCTTGCACTCTGCTCTAATTCCGACAGTTGTACACCTTTCATACATAGTCTTACCACACAGAGAAATGACATTTCAACAGCATTCAGTCTACTTTTATCCTTCTTTTTCCAACACCACGCTTCACTACCATACATAAGGGTTTGTAAATTAAGAATATTGTTTTGTTTATAATCTGATTCTGGCGATCGCAGCGCTAAATCAGCGAGACTTCTCTCGTGGCGCTAGATCTAACCCCGGAAGCGTTACTTATAACCTCACATTTAGCTGTGTAGTGGAACCTCCTGGTCTTTATTTATTTATTTTATTTTTATTTTATTTTTATTTGGAAAACCAACAGAGAAACAGTAGGTAATACATGTACAAATCTTAATGTTTAAAAAAAATGCTCCAATAACAGTTTTCGCAGATGTCTTGAGGGTGTCCTTGAGATGTTATATAAACTTCACTATTTATAGCGCATCAAGAGCGGGAATCCTTTAGTTGTAACTACAGGGACCAACACTAATACGGAGAAATATCACTAAAGGAATGCGCACTGACACTTCTCATACATATTAGTCGTACCACTATTATTTTAAATAAACTTCAAGTATTATTCTTATAAAAGTTTACAACTGTCCCACCTTGCTAGTTGAAAAGAATGATCTGACAGATACGATGACAAATTACAATACCTTGACAATATTTTCCATAGACACAGCACACAGCGTTCGAGTGTTCCAAAACCTAAAAATTCTAAATCGAGAGAAATCGAAATTTCACAAAATACCATATCCGCTCCCCATGTGGAGCATATAGATCTACTAACTGCCTCCAGGCCAAGCGATCGGAAGTCCACGTCCCTCAGCTCTGACGCAAACCGCCGAAACGAATTGCCAACAGTGGACGACCAAGACGCCGAGAACCGGAGCCTTGTAAAATAAGCAAGCATGCTATATGGCAAGCATAGGAGAATAGCTGTCTTAGAAGAATATTAGGTGTGCGGTGGTTTGACTTTGTAAGGAACACAGAAGTGAGGCAACGGATACAGCAACCCTTGGTATCTACTACGACTGTCATCCGGCGAAGGCGTTTCGACTACTGGCTAGGGCATAATACTATGTAAGTATGCCTCCCAAGAGCCTTTAATAACGTATTACAACTGATTATTCGATAAAGTTTTTAAAAAAACTAAATAATTCAAAGATGTTTCGAGAGAGATGTTGATGAAGTGAATTTTCAGGAGATCTTCCGATAAATCGGGAGGTAAGTTTGGAAGCACTGCATAGGCAGTAATACCACAATCCAATATTATAATATAATATAAATTAATGTACTTTTTTGTAAAATATTTCAGTTAGGCACGGGGTTATACCTAAATAACTGAAATGCAAACATTCTAAACTGTAAAATTATATATGTAATCAATAAGAAATAAGTAAGAAATAAGAAATAAATACAAGTCGTTTAGTATCAAAGGCGAAAATGTAGGTCTGACAAGTAATTTTCGGCACCATAAAATGGCACGATAGCTTGTTCACATGGTAAGATTTCTGTTTTTGATCTCAAAGTCAGACTTTAAAAATGACTTTGGAACATTCATGGCCGTCTTTGATTGTGAAGGGATGAAAAAATGGGATCACACAATTTTATGTTGCCGAAAATTTGTCAGACCTTCATTTTTGCCTTTGATACTAAACGACTTTATAATATGACAAGGGCTTCCATTTTATTGATTAAATTTGTCTTAAGATTATTTACATTCATTTATAATGAAATTCTGTTTTATGAGTTATTCAATTTTAGAGATTAAATGTCAAATCATATTATTAGTACCTCAGTTAAACAAAAAGTAAATAAAATACCTTTTGTGGAGTTTTATTGTTCGTACGCCGTTTTTTAGGTTTCTTGTAAATTTTTTTTTTTTGCTGTTTGCGGACGACCAAGTGTATTATATCTTTTCTGAATTTTGAGGTTATAAAGTTTTGAATAGGTAAGTACTTGTACCATTGTCGATGACGCTACGCAAAACCAGAAATAAAATATTTCAGTACACTTCAACGGAACACGCTTGGGTGACGATTCACTCTTGTGTTAAGAGTGATCGTTCGAAATTGACAAAGTACAAGAATTTTCACTGCTGAAGTCTCTAGTGATATTCTCCGTATTAGTGTTGGTCCCTGTAGTTACAACTGAAGGATTCCGCTCGTGAAGAAGCGCTATAAAGGCAGTTATATACATCTCAAGACCAGGAGGTAGGATATCTATTCCACTACACAGCTAAATGTGAGATTATTAGTAAAGATTTCAGGGTTAATTCTAGCGCCACAACAGAAGTCACGCTGAATTAGCGCTGCGATCGCCAGAATCAGATAAACAAAACAATATTTATTATTGTTAGTTATTCATTTTGCCAACGCATGACCATAAAAGTTTGTTCGTTTCTCGTAATATTGAGTCGGAAACATCGAACTTTTTTCTTATACTAAGCACGTTAAGTTCCAAAACATATTCATTGAAAGTGGAATTCGCATGTGAGATATAAAAAACGCGGGCTCAACTTTTGCTAGGGTGCCGATTCTGAATGTATTTTATTGTTTGTTTACTGGCGAATTGTCGACAGTGGGACGACCAGGTCGCCGAGAACCTGATGCCGTGTAAAGTAGGCAAGCGCTGATTAAGGCTCTCGTGAGGCATAGTACGTAGTATATGGCCTAGCCAGCCGAAACGCACTCGCCGGATGACAGTGGATACCAAGGGTTACCGCGTCCGTTACCTCACTTTTGCGTTGCTTACAAAGTCAAACCGCACCTAATATTCTTACACATAATTCTTCTCACAATATTGCATATCAAAAATAAGAGTGATTTTTTTTCAAGCCTGGTTTTTTCAGTTAGTGACGTTGTTCCCCTCTATAATGGGCCTCCTGGCCTGTTGAGGTGGTTAAAAAAATCCACATATATGTTTTTATTTTTATAAAATGGGAAATAACAATCGTGTCAAGCGATATGCATTTTAAAACCTTGTTGATTTTCGGATTCTTATAAACATACCGGGTTATGGAACATATATCTCTTGGCAGCTCCTGTGCCTCCATATTTCCGCTGCTACACACAGTCTTGTTGCATAAATCATTCTAAGCATTATAATTTTTTAACCAAAAGATTTTCTCACCGCGTTGCTTGCAATATTGCCATTAAACTTTATCCGAAGCATCTATAAAAGCTTAGAAGCTTTAGAAAAATGATTAATTACGGGACTGCGAGAAAATGCCAAGTTAATATATCCATAATGTTATTTGTTTCAATTTTCAGAGATCTCTGATTAAACGAGTTGGCTTATTTTGCGGGACCAATTTCTCAATGGACATCGCTTTATTGTTGGTCAAGGCTGAAACGGGGGCTGGCGATGTAAAAGAAGATATTCTCAAACTCTGTGTTGGTACTGTGAATACTGAACAACAATATTACATAGAAAATGACGTAAGAATATTGGGGCGAGGAGAAGATATTACCTCTAATTGTGTTGCCGTCGTGAAGGCAGAACCAGGGACTGGCGATGTAGAAGGGGATATTCTCCATACTGGGGAAAGGAATCCATGTCCCGACAGAAGCGAGGAGCCAAGTGCAGGTACCGTGAAAACTGAACCGGGGATCAGTACTGACAATCAGTCTATCATATATACAGAAATCGATATCGACTATCCCGATATCAAAAAAGAATGTTTGAAGTCTTCTCTGCTCACTGAAGGTAACTCGACTACTTACAAACTATGAATTGCTCAATAGATTTGATTAATTTAGTATATTTTAATTCGCCTTTCGCAGGCTTTTACATAACAAGTATAAATATTTTGTTCGGAGCTAAAATTCTTCATTCACAATATAACATAATTTACTGGAACTCGTACTTCGAGTCCGCCCCGTGGCTAACGGTAGCGCGTTGCGCTGCCATGCATGAGGTCGCGGGTTCGATTCCCGATGGGGCTCAATATGTCATAAAATATAATCGATACCTTGGACTAAAGACTGATCATCTCTCCTTCAGTAACAAATTGTTATTATTTGCCGTACTTGGCCAATGTAGTGCCCTATGCACTTTTTGGTGCTGATAAGAGAGACTGGTTGTAGCCCTGCTCTGCTTTTCTACTAGCTGAAGTGTTGAAATTCATTTGATTGTGGGATTTTCAAACATCACAATTTGTGAACCAAATTTATTTAAAGTTAGTCTGTACAGAGCTTTCTTTGTAAAAAAAAAGATATTTTGCTTTGATGCAAAAAAGCGTATCTGAGTCTACCAATGTATTAATGATTTAATACAAAGTGCAATTCAGGTCTTATTACGACCGATATTATAACGAATCTGGACATCGGTGTCTTTTTTACTGTGGGTTTCTATTTGTAAGTCTGCACTAATACAAATATTTCCTGCAACCTTTTTTTTGTTTTGTTTTCAGTTTTGAAGAAGAGCAACAAAACGACTGCTAATTCAAACAATAAAAGGAAATTATTGCCTCGCATTTCCAAGACGAAACTATCTAGAAAATCTAATTTACATATAAACATTCCGACTCGTACAGGAAAAAAGTCGTTCTCATGTTCTCAATGTTCTAACACATTTTTACGAAAATCTAATTTAAACCGACACATTTTAAAACATTCAGGAATAAAGCCGTTCACATGCTCACAATGTTCACAAACATTCTTACAAAAATGTAGTTTAAAACAACACATTTTTACACATACGGGAAAAAAACCATTCTCATGTTCTCAATGTTCATACACATGCTCACTAAAATCTAATTTAAAAGGACACATTTTGACACATTCAGTAGTTAAGCCGTTATCGTGCTCACAATGTTCATACACATGCATACAAAAATCTCGTTTAATAACTCACATCTTCACACATTCAGGAGCGGCGAAGCCGTTCACATGCTCACTATGTTCACAAACATTCTTACAAAAATGTAGTTTAAAACAACACATTTTTACACATACGGGAAAAAAACCATTCTCATGTTCTCAATGTTCATACACATTTTCACTAAAATCTTATTTAAATCGACACATTTTAATACATACCTCAGAAAAGGCGTTCTCATGCTCACAATGTTCATACACATGCTCACTAAAATCTAGTTTAAATCGACACATTTTAATACATACCGGAGAAAAGGCATTCTCATGCTCACAATGTTCATACACATGTTTACGAAAAGCTGATTTAAAAAGACACTTTTTGACACATTCAGTACTAAAGCCGTTCTCGTGCTCTCAATGTTTACACACATTTTCACGAAAATCCGTTTTAAACCAACACATTTTGAGACATTCAGAAGTAAAGCCGTTCTCATGCTCACAATGTTCATACACATGCTCACTAAAATCTTATTTAAATCGACACATTTTAATACATACCGGAGAAAAAGGCGTTCTCATGCTCACAATGTTCGTACACATGCTCACGAAAAACTAATTTAAAACAACACATTTCTACACATAAAGGAGTAAAGCCATTCTCATGCACACAATGTTCATATACATGCACAAAAAAAAACTATTTACAAAGGCACGTTGTGAAACATTCAAGCGTCAAGCCGTTCTCATGCTCACAATGTTCATTCACATGTTTACGAAAAAATGCTTTAAAGTTTCACATTTTAACACACACTTCAGGAGAAAAGCGATTCTCATGCTCACGTTGTTCATACACATGCTCACTAAAATCCAATTTAAAAGAACACCTTATTTCGAAACATACAGGAGAAAAGCCATTCTCATGCTCGCAATGTTCATACACAAGCCGTCATAAATGTGCTTTAAAACGTCACATTTTAATACATACAGGAGAAAAGCCATTCTCATGCTCACAATGTTCATACACAAGCCGTCATAAATGTGGTTTAAAACGTCACATTTTAACACATACAGGAGAAAAGAGTTTCTTATGCTCACAATGTTCATATACATGTTTACAAAAATCAGAATTAAATAGTCATATTTTAACACATACTGGAGTCAAGCCGTTCTCATGCTCACAATGTTCGTACACATCTTCACGAAAAGGTGATTTAAAATTTCACATTTTAACACATACAAAAGAAAAGCCATTCTCATGCTCACAATGTTCATACGTATGTTCCCTAAAATCTAGTCTGAAAAAACATATCTGGACACATACAGGAGTAAAGCCATTCTCATGCTCACGGTGTTCATACACATGCTCGTATAGATCTAGTTTAAAGAGTCATATTTTAACACATACAGAGAAAAAGCCGTTCTCATGCACGCTATGTTCATACACATTTTCACAAAAATCTAATTTAAATCGTCATATTTTAGCACATACAGGAGAAAAGCCGTTCTCATGCTCACAATGCTCGTTCACATGCTCACGAAAATATGTTTTAAAATGTCATATTTTAAAACACTCCAGAATAATGCCACCTAAGCATGAGTGCTTACAATGTTCGTACACATCCACAAAAAGATCTCGTTTAAATCGTCATATTTTAACACATACATGAATAAGGCTATTCTCACGCTCTCAACGTTGAAAAGCATGGTCAATTAAATCTTGTTTACAATCACACGTCTTCAATCATCTTTAGGTTACTTGATAATCTATATGTATGTAAGACAATATGGTTTCTTTGAAAAACAAATATTCATTATTTAATTTCTCATGCATAATAACAAACAATTAAAGATTAATAAATTATAAATCATAATAAATCACCTAAAAAAACAAATAAACGATATTAAAAGTCTTTAAGTATAATTGTTTTAGTCTTAATTATTAATTAATCAATTTTTACTAACTACACTATTACTCCATCTCTATAGTAACAGATTACAGCTCACTGCTTTACCAACCATTTTGACTTCCATCTGTTGGTAAAGCATTGGCCCTGCATTAAATCACCCACTCCACGAGAACCTGTAGAAAGTATTTCTTTACATACATATTTATGTATCCAGATATACAACTGTTTGCATCATATAAATGATTGAATTTCAAATTTTGTATTTCTGATACCTTTTTAGCTCATTACAAATATTACGCTTGTGTACATTATTCAATAAAAACATGTATCTTGTTAAAATTGATTGTATCTTATTTTAATTGTACCTGTGTATATATGTGTTAGAATAATTTTATGTTTGAAATGGACTTAAGTCCGTAAATAAAATAAATAAATAAAAATTTTAAAATAAAACCACTTTGTTTTTTAACTACACGTCGTTTTTTTTAAAATTATTATCATTTAAATATTTTTGTTACATAAATTGGTTCTAAGTCTTCGACTGCATAATAATTTATGAAAGGCACTGTTATTAGTCATATACTTATTAAATAAAATGATGTATGGTAATGAAGGTGTGGAAGGCAATGAAAAACTCCTGGAAGGTAATGAACTATGTAAGGAAGGCGATGAAAGTCAAGACAATTTTTAGATGGGTACGAATCGCGGATTCGTAATCCCAATAAAAACTCGTTTTATAAGTATAAACAGATCTTTTAATTTAAATTTAATACTAAAATAACATTCTTACGCAACCTATTAAAAATAATAACTAGATCGGAGATCAATTTTACTTAGATATCAAATTTGAAAATAACATGACAATGTTTAAGGTCAACTAAAATAACAAAATTTCGCTACTCGGCTGTTTACATCATCTTCAAAAAAGGCTTGTATTATTAGTTTTTTTGCTCTATTTCCTTTTTTGGACTACCGCTAGCTTTGTCCTAACAGTGAACGGTATTTTGGTTAAAATTTTGTATTTGGCCAACCTCGCCTTATTTCGTAGGACACATTGGGCGAATGACCTTTTCTCTTTTTTTTCAATGTCTTGTATTTTGAATTGAATTCCCTAGAAAGGGTTGCGTCAAATAACAATTTTTTCTTCATCTTCGACTATCATTTTTTATGTCTTTTATCAAGGTACTAACTTTTTTTTCTAAAGTGTCTTCTAATGTGTTTTTATTTAGCTTTTCCTGCAGTTGTTTTGTCCTTTTACTTAAAATTAATGTATTTTTCATTCTTCAATTGATCTATTTTGGCTTGAAGTCCGTTTATTATTATATTTGCTCTGTATCGGAATTTACGCACAGAAGACGATGTTGCTTTACTTTTATGTCCAGTTGTCAATTTTTTTTTCTAAATGGGATTGGGTTCGCTTTGAGGTACTAGAGGATCAGTCTCTAAAATGATTTGGTTAGTTTCTGGAACATTCTCTGAATCTTTTTTATTTTCAGGAAGTGAGCTTTCAATTATGATTTTCTCAAATTCTTTCTTCTTCTCTTTCTTTTTCAAATAATTTAGAGAATTTTTCCTTTTATCTTTTTCTTTGTTCGCGTTGAGCTCTTGCACTCATATCCTTGATGCTGCAAATGGTTTTTTTTTCTTTTTTTCATCAGGTATCTCATTTTATCTTTCTCTTTTTGAATTTTGTAACGCTGTGGATCGTTTTTGATTTCTTCATACTTTTGTCGCTTGCGTAGTCTATCTTTGGCTAATTTCTCCTCTTTCGTAAGTTTTTTCTTTGTTTTTGCCATTGTATCCTGTAAGTAATACATAGGTTATTAAACAGTGACTATTTTAATGTTTAAAAATGCCCAATTCTTCAGAAAAAAAGTAGAATTTTTTAAAAATAAAAAGGTGGATAAACAAAGGTGGATTAATTATTATTATAAGCCTGAACATATTTGATTACTAAGAGATAGATTAATCGCCATGGAAATTAAAAATAGGCTATTTTTTTATCCCTGAAAATTTACTAATATTCCAAGTTCCCTAAAATTTAAAACCGAATTCTGTTGCCACGCTAATGAAGTTGCGAAAAAGCTTAAAGGTTTCAGGGTAAGAAGCATTTTTTAAGCTAAAAGCTAAACAGTTAGCTAGTTAAAACAGATTAGTGCCAAACATAACGAAGGTCTCCGTCTCCGATGAAATGGATTTTGATTGATATTCAGTTTTAAATCAAGTAATTAAGAAACAGATAGTTTTTTTACGGCACATCTGTTCAACGAAACTGAAAGACGGTTTCAACAGATAGCAATGTGTTCTTAAATGCCTTGATTTAACATTGAATACGAATCAAAATTCATTACTTTACGGGGGCAGAATTTGGTTTCGTGTAGCGGCTGCATTACTCATACTAATAACTATATTATTTTTGACCAAATGGCCTATATATGTATTCATACATTTTACCATATACGCTCCCTATATGGAGCATATTGATTCCACAAAGTCAAGTTCACGTCCTGTAGTTCCAACGTAAACTGCCGACGGATTGTCAACAGTGGACGTCCTGGACATGTAGAAACTAATAATTCTCGTTTTTTTAAGTCGTTCAAATGAATCATATATTAAGTAATAAACATAGTTCTAAAAAGCTTATAAAAAAAAGTTATAAAAATGAATTGGAAAGTAATGAAGATATTGCATTTAATTCTAAATTACCCAAGTTATATAACGTATACACCGTCTCCCACGATGAGACCGCGAAACTCCAGAGGGTGATTATTCATGATATTCTGAGAAAAAAATCTTAATAAAGTTTTTTCAAAAAACTCAATTCTAATTTCTTAAAAAAATGATTAAAATATGAATAAAAATTCACGCGTGTAATACCGTCCATTTTTGAACTGGCTAACACCACGTGACCTGCACCAATTTCAGATATGAAATTCGAATTTTGAATGTCCGCACAAGGCGTACCAGAGCGGACCCCCACTCTTCCCCGCCCACCGCCACCCGCCACCGCTAGCATTTCAAACAGAAGCCAGTATTACATAGTCGCTTTTTATTAATACTTTTTTAAAATTAATTATTAAAAATGCCCGGATCAAAAAACTTTATAAGGATTTTTTTCTCAGAATACCATGAACAATCACCCTACGGAGTTTCGCGGTCTCATCGTGGGACACGGTGTATAAATAGATGAAAAATATTGGTTGGTTGGAAGAAATTGCCAATTTGGGCAATAAACCCGCCAATGTACACAACTATTTGTACAAAAAGTCAAATAAATACGGTGTAAATATAAAGTTTAGGAAGTATTTCCTAGAACAAGCTTTTGAAATGGATACTAACTAGATATTTAACATAGATGAAAAATAATTACTTACCTTGAAAACACACTGAAGGTGATGAAATTTAATGTGGACAATATAATTTTCACGCAACGAGAACGTAAAATAATTTATGTTGCAGCGACACACGTCCTTCCACACAAAGACGTGGCGATAGACCAGGCACGTCAGACACTCGTGAAATATGTTACAGTTCATCTCGGAACAAAGGTGGACTCATTTTATCTGTTTTCGTTATCTCGGATGAGAATGAAGTTTTTCGTTGGACAAAACTTTAATTTGGATTCTCTCTATGATGCAACCATTTAAAAATGAATAAAAAATTATAACATACACCATATTTATTGTTCTTTTAAAGAAACTACTAAAATTTGTGTTTTTTTCAAAGATGACTTAAGTAAACAGTCATCCAATTCACTGATTAACTTTTAGAAACGGAGAAAAATGAAATTACGACAGGTTTTTTCTTTGCTGCTTGCTTATTTTCTGCATGATTCCTTGGGTACTTGATGGCATATATGCTCCATTTGGTCCTTTTTATTTTGACGGAAAAAAAAAATTGAAAAAACATTTAAAAAATATCAAAAGGTCCCTGGAAGAGCGATTTGAACGAAAGATGAGAACGACTCAGGTGCACTTATAAACTAACAAAATACAATTAGGTACCAATGGAGCTGGCGGAGTCAAAATACGTGGGAGGGGGGGGGGGGGAGTGCGCTGCACAGGGTATCTTGTCTAAGTACAAGTCGGAACCTTTTTATATCTATGATTTTAATGTTACTCTAGATAAGCTATTTACTTCTGTTCCTAGTGGTTGGACAAGTGAGTAAAAAATAAACATTATGATAAACGCTGTCAATTTGCTTAAATCTGTATAAACAACAAAAACAAGAGCCCTTTCCGCAATGACGACACGTCCTATATTTGTGGCACTGTGTGAAAAACAAATGATTTGATTGATTGGAATATACCAGCTTGTCGAGAAAGTTGGCACACGTACCATATGCTAGTGCCCTATCCCTATATCTTTAAAGATCCTTGGTTATTTGCTATTTTTATTAATTAACAATTTAAGGTTTTAGTGCGGTGGACCAAGTGTATTTCTTCTATCAATTTTGAGGCCATCAAGTTTTTGAGTAGGTAGGTACTTGTACCACTGTCGGTGACGCTACGCAAAACCAGAGATAAATTATTTCAGTGCTTCTACGGAACACACTTGTTTTTCTGTGACTGATGGTAAAAAAATTACAAAAGGAGAGTTTCAGCTGTCTAGTGATATTTCTCCGTATTAGTGTTGCTCCCTGTAGTTACAACTAAAGGATTCCCGCTTGTGAAGAAGCGCTATAAAGGTAGTTATATACATCTCAAGACTAGGAGGTAGGATATCTATTCCACTACACAGCTAAATGTGAGGTTATGAGTAACGCTTCCGGAGTTAGATCTAGCGCCACGAGAGAAGTCTAGCTGAGTTAGCGCTGCGATCGCCAGAATCAGACAAACAAAACAATACATTTATTTTTGTTAGTTATTCATTTTGCCAACGCATGACCATAGAATATTGTTTGTTCGTTTGTCGTTATATTGAGTCGGTAACATTGAGCTTTTTTCTCATACTAAGCATGTTAAGTTCCAAAACATATTCATTGAAAGTGGAATTCGCATGTGAGATATAAAAAACGCGGGCTCAACTTTTGCTAGGGTGCCGATTCTGAATGTATTTTATTGTTTGTTTACTGGCGAATTGTCGACAGTGGACGACCAGGACGCCGAGAACCTGATGCCGTGTAAAATAGGCCAGCGCTGTTAAGGCTCTCGGGAGGCATACGTAGTACGTAGTATATGGCCTAGCCAGTGGAAACGCCCTCGCCGGATGACAGTGGATACAAAGCCTTGCTTACAAAGACAAACCACACCTAATATTCTTACACATATTCTTTTCATAATATTGCATATCCAAAATAAAAGTGATTTTTTTTCAAGCCTGGATGTTGTTCCCCTCTGTAATGGGCCTCCTGGCCTGTTGAGGTGGTTAAAAAAAAGTCCACGTATAATTTTTTTTTTTTTAATAAAATGGGAAATAAGAATCGTGTCAAGCGATATGCATTTTAAAACCTTGTTGATTTTCGGATTCTTATAAACAAACCGGGTTTTGGAACATATCTCTTGGTAGCTCCTGTGCCTCCACATTTCCGCTTCTACACACAGTCTTGTTGCATAAATCATTCTAAGCATTATAATTTTTAACCAGAAGATTTTCTCACCGCGTTGCTTGCAATATCGTCATTAAACTGTATTCGTCATCCATAATAGCTAAGAAGCTTTTAAAAATGATTTATTACAAGGATTGCGTGAAAATGCCAAGTAAATATATTCATAAAGTTATTTGTTTAAATTTTCAGAGATCTCTGATTAAACGAGTTGGCTTTTTTTGCGGGACCAATTTCTCAATGGACATCGCTTTAGTGTTTGCTAAGGCTGAACCGGGGACTGGCGATGTAGAAGGGGATATTCTCCATACTGAGGAAAGGAAGTCATGTCCCGACAGAAGCGAGGAGCCAAATGTTGCTGTCTTGAAGGCTGAACCAGGGACTGGCGATGCAGAAGGAGATATTCTCCATACTAGGGAAAGGAAGTCATGTCCCGACAAAAGCGAGGAGCCAAATGTTGCTGCCTTGAAGGCTGAACCAGGGACTGGCGATGCAGAAGGAGATATTCTCCATACTGAGGAAAGGAAGCCATGTCCCGACAGAAGCGAGGAGCCAAGTGCTGGTACCGTGAAAACTGAACCGGGGACCAGTACTGACAATCAGTCTATCATATATACAGAAATCGATATCAACTATCCCGATATCAAAAAAGAATGTTTGAAGTCTTCTCTGCTCACTGAAGGTAACTCGACTACTTACAAACTATTAAACGCTAAATAGATTTGATTAATTAAGTATATTTTAATTCGCCTTTCGCAGGCTTTTACATAAAAAGTATAAATATTTTGTTCGGAGGTAAAATTCTTCATTCACAAATATATAACATAATTCACTGGAACTAGTACTTCGAGTCCGCCCCGTGGCGTAGCGGTAGCGCGTTGCGCTGCCATGCATGAGGTCGCGGGTTCGATTCCCGATAGGGCTCAATATGCAATAAAATATATGCGATACCTTGGACTGGCACTAAAGCGTAAGACTGATCATCTTTCCTTTAGTAACAAATTATTATTATTCGCCGTACTTGGCCAATGTAGTGCCCTATGCACTTTTGATAAGAGAGACTCGTAGTAGCCCTGCTCTGTTTTTCTACTAGCTGAAGTGCTGAAATTAATTTGATAGTGGGATTTTCAAACATCACAATTTGTGAACCAAATTTATTTCAATTTAGTCTGTAAAGAGCTTTCTTTGTAAAAAAAAGATATTTTTCTTTGATGCAAAAAAGCGTATCTGAGTCTACCAATGTATTTAAGATTTAATACAAAGTGCAGATCAGGTTTTTATTACGACCGATACAACGAATCTGGACATCGGTGTCTTTTTTACTGTGGGTTTCTATTTGTTAGTTTGCACTAATACAAATATTTCCTGCAACCTTTTTTTGTTTTGTTTTTAGCTTTGAAGAATACCTACAAAACGACTGCTAATTCAAACAATAAAAGGAATTTAATGCCACGCATTTCCAAGACGAAACTATCATCATGCTCCGAATGTACATTCACATGCTCATTAAAATCTAATTTACATAAACACATTCTGACTCATACAGAAAAAAACCCATTCTCATGTTCTCAATGTTCTAACACATTTTCTCGAAAATCTAATTTAAACCGACACATTTTAAAACATTCAGGAATAAAGCCGTTCACATGCTCACAATGTTCTAACACATTCACACGAAAATCTAATCTAACAATGTTCCATTCAGGAATAAAACCGTTCACATGCTCACAATACACATGCTCACTAAAATCTAGTTTAAATCGACACTTTTTAATACATACTGGAGAAAAGGCGTTCTCTTGCTCACAATGTTCGTACACATGTTTACGAAAAACTGATTTAAAAGGACACATTTTGACACATTCAATAGTTAAGCCGTTCTTGTGCTCTCATTGTTTACACACATTTTCACGAAAATCTGCCTTAAAAAAACACATTTTGAGACATTCAGGAGTAAAGCCGTTCTCATGCTCACAATGTTCATACACATGCTCAGTAAAATCTAGTTTAAATCGACACATTTTAATACATACCGGAGAAAAGGCGTTCTCATGCTCACAATGTTCGTACACATGTTTACGAAAAACTGATTTAAAAGGACACATTTTGACACATTCAGTAGTAAAGCCGTTCTCGTGCTCTCAATGTATACACACATTTTCACGAAAATCTGCTCTAACCAAACACATTTTAAGACATTCAGAAGCAAAGTCGTTCTCATGCTCACAATGTTCATACACATGCTCACTAAAATCCAATATAAAAAGACACATTATTTCGAAACATACAGGCGAAAAGCCATTCTCATGCTCGCAATGTTCATACACAAGCCGTCATAAATGTGCTTTAAAACGTCACATTTTAATACATACAGGTGAAAAGCCATTCTCATGCTCACAATGTTCATACACAAGCCGTCATAAATGTGGTTTAAAACGTCACATTTTAACACATACAGGAGAAAAGAGTTTCTTATGCTCACAATGTTCATATACATGTTTACAAAAATCAGAATTAAATAGTCATATTT
>JAGVSP010003506.1:0-61084 GCA_022494985.1 Micrasema minimum | reverse complement strand
CTATCCAATTCCAAGCGTTTATTTTACTTTTGACAGCTCGATTATGTATCGATTAAGGATGTCCTAATGCGTTACCAAATCAATTTCTCATAAAAATCGACTTTATTTATGAAGAAGTTTTAATCAATTTAACACATTTATATTTTATTTTTGCTCAACATTTTGTAGTTTATAAACATACCCAGACGTTTAAAGCAGAGTTTATATTGCGAAAGCGCTGCCCTAAAACTTTTTTTTTTTTAAAAGTCTTTATTCAATAAAAAATATATTACAAAAAATACATAATTTCTTTACAAAAGAAACTTTAAATACAGTCCCGATAAACTCTCCTCAATTGGAGTTGGTCATCGGGTGCAGGAGCTACAGAAAACCCAAATATGCATAGGACTATTTTATTGTCGTAATGTAAATTGAGAAACTCTGTGTCGCGACAAACAAAGAAAAAAAAACAAATAGGTTTTAATTTAAATCACATTTTATATTTTTTCATGGAAAAAATCAACTTGAATAATCCTCGTTGCATAGTAGGCTCAATAAACATCGATATCGATAAATATCGGAGCTAAAGAACATGTGCTTCACTATCGTAGAGAAAAAAACATGAAGCATTGCATTTTTCGGTTGCCTGTCAATAATTACGGAACTTTATAGGCGCCCATGTGTCAAAAGGAAAATAAACGCTTGGAAATACTGTAGTTAGATAATGTCGTTTGATATTAAGCAATAGAATTATTGTATCTTATTAAAGAAAAAAAAAACTTATTTTGCCGACATATTCTCTTCAGTTCTTTACTCCTACAATCCTATAAATCATTACTCCTTTTTTCTCACACAAATTTTAATATAAGTCACACAATATTTTTACAGGTAAAATCGCCCACAAATGCCTCACGCGCGACAAAATAGAAAGATATTATTTTACTAATCGTGTATAGTCGCAAATTGTATCGATAATCTACCATGCTTTTACTATGTACAGAAGCAATATGTAATTACTGGATTCAATCTATTTTTCCTTGTATTTAGATATAGTTAAGATTTATGTTTACCTTCGATCTATGAGTTGGTAGCACTTTTTGAGCCAGTGGAAAGTCGGCATGCTGCGTTTGGACGCACTGCGTGCAGGTAGATCAGGATGTAGTCATCTGTGACCAGCTGTTCCATGGTCGTCAGCACATAGCTGGAAACAGAAAACATCTTTAAACACTTGTTGAAGTTGAAACAATCTGTACAATGCTGAAGATGCCCTGACTCGACACGGATTATCTAGTGAGTCGGGGCCAGATCATTGTAATGGGTCGCTACTGAGTGAGTCGTCATCTTTCTGTCTAATTAACTATTGTAACTAACTAACTAACTAACCATCACGCCATTTCCCTGGAGGGGTAGGCAGAGAGGATAGAACGCCACACCCACTCTGTCCAGGCATACTTCTCTTGCTCCCTCCACATTCATACATCTTCTCATGCACGCACGTCGATTATTCCGACTTCTTACATGCCCACTTTCAAGCACTTGATCATGCCATGTCTTTCTCGGCCTTCCTCGACTTCTACATCCAGGCACAGTCGCATCATATATTTTTTTAGCCGTTCTTTCATCATCCATTCGCTCTACATGACCGAACCAACGTAAAAGACCTTTCTTAATATTGTCGATAATGCTTATCTCAGCCTTGCATTCTGCTCTAATTTCAACACCTATCATACATAGTTTTACCACACATTCGCCTGAGAGATCGCATTTTAACTGCATTCAATTTACTTTCATCCTTATTTTTCCAACTCCATGCTTCGCTTCCATACATAAGGGTTGGTACCAGAACTCCATTATGCACTGCCAATTTAGCCTCTTTTGATAAGCACTTATTAGATACTACCGACTTTAAGGCACCATTAATTCTGTTACCGGCACTAACCCTCCTTTCAATGTCCTTGTCCATATTTCCATCCCTAGTGAACATGCTTCCCAGATATACAAATTCTTCCACCTGTTTCAAGCTATCGCCATTTACTACAATCTTACACTTAGTCATATTTTCATTTCTTTCAAAAACCATCACATTCGACTTTTACACATTCATTAATAGATCACTCTCCTTGCACACATCGTAAACCTTTGTAACCAAGCACTGCAATTATTGTGATTAATATAATATTGTCTCGATTCTCCACAGCTCTTATCCCCAATAAATTATAGGATCCCCGGAGTCCAGACCAGAAGCAAAATATTGTTTTATATTTCTAGGTGTAATACCAATTCAAATCAAAATTCATTTATTAAGAGATCCTGCAACATGTATAACAATTTTCATTATATAGATTTAAATTATATTAAGTTAGATAAGTTGAAGAAGGATGCTGCAGGTATTTTGTCTTCAAATATATCATTTGTTTTAAAATGTATAATTCAGTAAATTTAATATGGTATGTGATGAGTACCTATCCTGTGCATACATTGATTATCTTAATACTGTAGTTTTGTTTTTCTAAATTTCAATTTATAAAAAATGTTATTTTTATTTTTCAGTTATGTTACTTTTCCTTTAAGACATTTGATTTTTTAAACAAATATGAGCGACAATGCACAGGATGGGTACTTTGCAATAATAACTAGTTTAAAATTGTTTTAATATTGTTAGATAGCCTTTAATTGGACGGTTATTGTTAATAATAAATAGTGTACATATATTTAAAATAAGTGTATGTATGTTGGCTGTCCATAAATAAATAATCGAAAATATTAGAGCAAAACACTAAATTTTTCCATCATCGATACGCCTTTTAACACGAACTGATATTTGAATGACTTACAGAAACAAATTATCCATGACGTAGTTGTAGTCAACGCGCGAACTGTCCGGCAGGAAGCACGCGCTGAACACAACAATCGCGTCGCGTCGTCCAGACAGGGCGTAGCCGCCGTGAGATAGCACGCGCTTGTAAGGTTCTATCACCTGCAAGGCCAACATTCAGTCATTAATTTCAAAATAGCCCCTATAAAGTAAAATAAAACTTTTTGGTAGCGCTGCTACTCTCCCTTATCCACACCCAATGGTGCATAGGGCACTGCGTCAGTAAAATGATCAGTCATACGCTTCAGTAACAGTCCAATTATCACACATAAATTATTAATATGAAAATCTCATGTAAATAAATAATTCATCTAGACCCGCTACGGGAATCAAACCCGCGACCTCTGGTACGGTAAGTAGTCATTAATTGTTAATATAGCTAATAATGTAAACATTTTTAATATCAGAATGTAAGGTAAAGCAAAATTGGCAGTACACAACGGAGTTCTGGTACCAACCCTTATGTATGGTAGTGAGAACGCTGTTAAAATGTCATCTCTCTGTGTGGTAAGACTATGTAGACTATGTACATTGTCATAGGTGTACAAATGTCCAAATTAGAGCAGAGTGCAAAGCTGAGATAAGCATTATCCACAAAATTAAGAAAGGGCTTTTACGATGGTCTGGTCATGTGGAGCGAATGAGTGATGAAAGGACGGCTAAAAGAAGTTTAAATGCAAGTGTGCCTGGATGTAGAAGCCGCTGAGGGCCGAGAAATACATGGTATGACCAAGTACGTCAAGTACTTGAAAGTGGGCATGTGAAAAGTCGGAATGACCGGCGTATGTGCATGAGAAGATGTATGAATGTAGAGGAAGCAAAGGAAGTCTGTCAGGACAGAGTGGTATGGCGTTCTATCATCTCTGCCTACCCCTACGATGAAATGGCGTGATGGTTAGTTAGTTAGTTCGTTATGTAAACATTTTATTAATTTTTTTTGACCTGACAGTTAACGTTTACATACAAAACATTAACTGTCAGGTCAGCCAAACATCGCGCCGATCTTTCAATATTCCGTACAGTTTTCGCTTTATACGGGACAGTTTGAAAATTGCTCAAGAAACCGTACAGTTTTTGGTCTCGTCTATTAATTGACTGATAGAAAAATGGGTTTAGTGATAAAAACTAATGCACAAGGCTTATTGTTATATTTCTAAATAAATGTATTAATTCTACAAAGAAAACATTAGAAATATCTGTTTAATGTGCGTCCGTATGTCTACTCCATCACAAATATATGTGAAGGAATATCGTCTTTCTCGGACAAAAAAATACCATTTGCAACAAGTATTCAGGTAAAGTTTGAAGCTAATATTCTAATTGGAAGACAGTGCTCAAAAGTATGTAATATTAAGAAAAAATTTGAAAAAATCTGGCATTTCGAGGGTTGTTCTAAATTAAGTACAACTACCTGGGAAGTAGTAAATTGGTTTATTTCATAGTATAATATTGATGACGAATGGTAACTTATTAAATCTAGATGAAAGAACGGCTAAAAAAATGATGAATGATGAAAGAACGGCTAAAAAAATATATGATGCGACTGTCCCTGGAAGCAGAAGTCGAGGAAGGCGAAAAAAGACATGGCACGATCAAGTAAAACAAGTGCTTGAAAGTGGGCATGTAAGAAGTCGGAATAATCGACGTGCGCGTGCGTGAGAAGATGTATGAATGTGGAGGAAGCAAGAGAAGTATGCCAAGACAGAGTGGTGTGGCGTTCTATCCTCTCTGCCTACACCTTCGGGGAAATGGTGTGATGGTTAGTTAGTTAGTTAGTGGTTCTAAATCTTTGACACCTATCAAGAATATAGAGTCCGCTTGACGTGTTATAGTAGATGACAAAGCCATATTTTCACTAAAAGTCGAAAATAATCACTCGAATAAAAGCACTCCTCACAAACAACCATTGATAGTTTAAATTTTTCCAAGTCTTTAATGCATTTTTCTTGGTATTTTTTTCACAATTTTTTTTTTTTTTTTTGTTATATGGGAAAATTACAAAAATTTTAAAACCTTGTAGACGTTGAGCATAGCCTTTTATTCCACCTAGGACATTGAAATTTAAGCACTTAACTACTATCAACTAAAGTAAAAAAACTTAGCGGGTGCCCTGAGGTGTAGGGTAAATTTAACATTTTTGGGCCACCCTACTATGCACTATGTAGTAGTGTACCTTCATATCGATGGATCTCTTCTCTCCGGCAGGCAGCGTGACCTTGAGCCAGCGTCGGGCCTCGGAGCGTTCCTCGTTCAGGGAGTACTCCGGGATCCTCTCCGGGCTGCCGAGCTCGTCCTCATCATCATCGTCCGGGGACCTCTCCTCGCTCTGGTACGTCACGCTGAAACGTCAACACGGTCAAGTGGCGGCCATACGCTGTGCACAGCGGGGAAAATGCAGAGGTGTGCGCTCCGTACAGTCATAAATGCACTGTTCGCCCAAACTTACTTGCTTAGAAAACCGATATAAATATTTTTTTAAAATTAAAAATTCTTTTTATTTAAATTAATAAAGACTTAGACCAAAAGCATGCATTCAAGATGTTTGCCACTGCGAGCGTTAATTCCTTTCCTACCCTTCTCCAACAAAGGATCAGGAACCTGATCTGAAGAAGACGAATAACATCCTTCTCCAAGCCACAGCAGGATAAATTCAATCACACATTTTTTTAAATTACTCTTTTTTGTGTGTATTTTTATTTTTTTATAATTGAACCACTGGGGCCCTTAACCACCACCCCCTGAATGTTAAGGCCTAGGCACTAACAGCGCCCCTAGCGGCGAAATCTACGTATAGAGGCCATGAGAAAGGCCTACTCAAAAATTGTCCTACATACTTTTGCCATACTTAATCGGCCATTTTTCATGGCGTCCTACGCTGCTTGTTTGTGTTGATCTTGTAAACAGTGCTCTGAAAACGTTTAATTACTCAATAAAACAGCTTTAATTTGTGTGAAAAAACGATTAAAGAGTGTACAAGGAAAGTTTTTATTCATAAAAAATGGTAAATAAGTGCTGCGTTCCGTATTGCAAAGGAACTATGTGTCCGGGCCAAAAGTTCATACATTTGTCTTTCCTAATGACACGTATTTGCGTTTAAAATGGGTCAAAGCTATATGTCGCAAACATTTTACACCAAGTAAATACTCTAGGGTAAGTACAAGATATATTTTAAAACATTATTTACATAATTAACAAGAATAAATCGTTTATACTTAACCTAATCTCAAATGTCATTTTGTTGATCTTTATTTTGATGCCATAGCTATGCATATTGTATATGTTTTTTTTAGATAATTGTAAGATCAATAGCATTTCAATTGTGTCTGTGATGTTTTTACTTCTTCGCTCTGGAGCAAATTAAATATTCCGTAAGAACACTCTAGAACGCAAGCCAATAAGCAATTCGACAATATTAAGAAAGGTCTTTTACGATGGTTCAGTCATTTGTCGCAAGAAAGGACGAAAGTAGATCGAATGCTGTTGAAAGCGAATGTGTGGGAAAACCATGTATGATAGGTGCACTAATGTCGAAATTAGAGCAGGGTTCACGTAAAGAACATTGAAAGAGTCCAACATAAACTTTTGAGCTTTATTAATTTTAAATTAAATATTCCCATTGTGAGCATAAATTATAACTTTTTAAATATTTTTTTTAATATACAAACATTATAAAATAGAAGAATATTAAATGATTTGCTCTTTCTGTTCAAAGTATTAAAATCTACGTTTGATTGTTGTCAACTAACAAATTTAATTAGTATACAATGCCTGGTCGAGTTACCCGTAGTAATGCACTATTTTACTGTAGCCAATCATCGACCAATTACAGTGCTAACTCACCAATACGAAGAATGCACGCACTGGCTAACAAGTATACTAACAATATTGATGTTTTTAACACAAATCTAGTGCATTTTAGGGAACAGTGTCTGGATGCCATCTCTGGCGGTAATAAATAGCTACCTACTGTGCAATCATTTAAAAATGTCTATGTAAAAGCCCTATGGGCGTAAAAACAATAAAATAAATAAATAATGCAAGGCTGAGATAAGCATTATCGACAAAATTAAGAAAGGTTAAGATGGTTCTGTCATGTGGAGCGAATGAATGATGAAAGAACAGCTAAATGGATTTAAGTTGCGAGTGTGTCTGCATGTAGAAGTCAAGGAAGGCCGAGAAAGACATGGCGTGATTAAGTAAAACAAGTGCTCATGTGAAAAGTCAGAATAATCAATGTGTGTGCATGTCCGCCTCGTAGCATAGTGGTGGCGCATTTCGGTACCACGCATGAGATCGCGGGTTCGATTCCCGCAAGGGTTTAACATGAAATATTTATTTACATGTGATTTTCATATTAATATTTCATGTAAGACTGATCATCCTACCTTCATGTAATAAATAGATTAAGATACACTGAACTTGGTGTACCGATGCAGTGCATTGGGTGCGGATAAGGGAAAGTAGTAGTAGTAGTAGCCATTGTTAATTGATGCCAGTTACTAAATAAATTCATTTTTAGAAATTCTGAAGTAGTAACCCGACGAACATGTAGACATAATATTAAGAAATGGCCTCCGTCGACCGGCACTTACCATAAGCGGTTTGATCCTCCGCCTGGGGGGCCCGTTGGGCGGGGGGGCCTGCCCTCGCGGCTTCAGGGAGACTTTGCCCCCGAAGGGGTCCACCTCCGTGCAGTACAGGGAGCGCTCGTTCTCATCGTGGGACTCTGCCGAACTGTCGGACGATAACTCCTGGAAAATTTTAATTAATCCCGATTAAATACAAATGGTAATGGGTAGGGATCACCAAGAAAGTGTTCTTCACGTTCTTGGAGGTCAGCTGATCGGGCCAGATGATGTAAAGGAGCTCATTCCACAACTATAGTCCTTATATTATGTATATAACTGTGTGCAAAACATTAAAATATAAATAAACTTACATCTGACGCTGCAAAACTGGAAAGTGGTTCTACGGGGAGATCATAGTTGAGAGACGTTCTTAGATCTGAGGGGGAATCAGGAAACTCAGAAACCTGCGATGAAGAATTTCATAACGTTTTACAAATCAGTTTCAATTATTAATGAATAAAACAAGGAATTAATTTTTTACAGTTGACATCTCAAAAGAGATAAATTGGAAGGAAACGGATATTGAGGCGTTTATTTATATATTTATTTAACCACCTTAACAGGCCAGGAGGCCCAATTGGGAAGTGTGTTATATTTTGAAAAGATTCCCTTTTTTTGTGTGAATACTAATGAATATTTGATTTTTTTTTGTGAAAAATTAAAAAAATTCAATTCAAAAGATGCTTGTAAAAACGGATGTTTTGAAAGCACCCGTCTCCTTAGCGCACAAAAAGGGTCGTATTGAATATACAGTTGATGCGTAGAACCAGAGAAGTGGCTATGTACTTTTTTATATTTTAGGCGCTTACTTCAAAACTTGGTTGAAATCCCTTGAAATTAATAGACGCAACCAACCTATATAATGACCCATTTTGTGGGGCAAATCGCGTTTACAATATTTTAAAATTAATTGCGTGCATAATATAAATCTAAAAATATTTTTTAAATCATGCACATGCTAATTATATTATGTATAGTACCAAATAAATATAATAATAAAAAAATATTTATATTATTATACATATCGTCGTTGCGCTTGCAAATTCTGTTATGTAAATAAATAAAAAATTTTCAGAAAAAAGAAAATAAAGGTTTATTCAAAAATTACCTTTCATTTGTTACAAAACAAATAAACACAAAAATAGAACTATGTGTCGAATAGTTACGAAAAAAAATTAAGTGTAATGTACATGAAAATAATATTATGGTTCGGCCGTTCAGAGAATGCGTTCCTGACACCTATCAGTTAGTCACGACTAGTGATGGGCACAACATAACACTGAGTTCGTTACCGTTCCTAAAAATGCTACTTTCTCAGTTTGGCACAAAATTATGTAACATTCATTGATTATTGATATAATAATGTTCTTTTAATGCTCATCAATTGTTAAAACGGTAAACAACCAACAAAAATATTTTTGTATCGTAACTGCAACGCCATTTATCAAAAGTTACGGTCGTCAGTTTCAAATCGCGAAGTGTCAGGAACGCATTCTCTCAAACGGCCCATACTGTAGTCTATGAAAATTATATAGTACTAAATAAATGTAATAATAATTTAAAAAAAGAATTATAAAAATAATCAAAATATAGAATCTTAAAAACAGATTCGAGATGCATTTCTAAAATCGAAATCTCGATTTTCTTCCTGGGCCCAGATTACAAGCATATCTACATAATATAGGCTGAGATAAGCATTATTGACGAAATTAAGAAAGGGCTTTTACGGTGGTTTGGCCATGCCAATGGAAGCGAATGAGTGATGAAAGAACGGCTAAAGAGAAGTTGTAATGCGAGTGTGCCTGTATGTAGACAAGCCCGAGGAAGGCCGAGAAGACATGGCATGACCAAGTACGACAAGTACTTGAAAGTTGGACATGTGAAAAGTCAGCATAATTAACGAGTGCATTACGCAATCTAATAATAAAAATAGAAAAAGCGCATTAAAAAGTGACATTTCTAAGAAAAAAAACTGCATAATATAAGATTGGACTTCGTTATATTGCTATATAGAGTCTAATTTATATATGAAATAAAGCATGAAGTTCAATGTTCAGTAAAAAAAACTGTGTGTATAAAAAAATTCATTTTGTACAACTTTGTACAATCATTTGTCAGAGGTAATTGTGAACCCTTATGTTAAAATCAAAAAACGAATTTTTTGGTCTATGTGATTTTATTATCAATTTAGTGACAATTGTTTCGCCTTGTAAGGGCATTATCAAACTTTAATTACGCCTTACAAGGCGAAACAATTGTCACTAAATTGATAATAAAATCACGTAGAACCAAAAAAAATCGTTTTTTGATTTTAACATAAGATTTAATCATGGAGTTCTACAAAATAAAATGCCATATCAATCAATAAGGTAATTGTGAACATCTCAAAAAAAAAGAAAATGGATAGAAGACTCAGTTGTATTCCCAGAATATGAAATGTTACATGCATCAACGATATATTGTCACTGTACGGGCAAAAGTCACTAACTCTGCTCGAAGAAAAAATCATTTAAGTCACGATTCATAGAAAAAATTATGAAGTTAAACAGGCAAGCTTCACTTTCTCTACTTATTTGGTAGGTAATTAAAATATACACTGTGTAACAAAACTCGATGTACAAGCGGGAAACCAGTGAATCTATATCATATTTGGAGTCGATTTTGTAGAATTTTTTATTTTTGATTTGACCCTTAGTTTTCGAGAAAATTGATTAAGAAGTTGATTTTTCTTTAGATAAATTTTTGCAAATTGTTATCAAATATCATTTGTTTAGTCAAATTAATACTATCCATAAAGAAAACAAAATCAAAACCCGCATTTTAATAAGAGTTTGTTCAATTTTACTTATTCTGCGATGCTTTATCAGAAAAAAGAGCTCAGATTCTAAATTTATATGTATTACACATTTGACTCCAATTATGATGTAGATTTTTTTAACAACATTTTGAAAGAATACAAATATACAAATTTCTGGATTATACCCATGTAGGGCTGATATCTGATATTATTGATATCTCAACAGAGACAGAGAAACTCTGGAAAACGATATTATCTAGTGATTGATGTGTGAAAAATGTTTCAACAATACTTCTCACAGATGACAAGCAAGAAAATTTCGGTAATGCGAACAACGAGACGAGTTCAATATTATCAGATTCCAAAATTTGTCATATATATGTTTAACAAAGATGATGGGCGAAATGGGGAATGTTTGTAGTACATCAAGTGGCCTTTTAACAGGTCACCCTGTAAACGCCTAGATAACCCACATTCATTTCCAGAGTTTCTCTGTCTCTGTTGAGATATCAATAATATATTATATAGATTCACCAGTTTTCGGGTTGTACTACGAGCTTTGTTACACCATGTATACATTAAGGAAAAGTGAAGTTTTGATCTCGCTTTTCAGCACAGTAAAATCACAAACATTGACTATCTCAAAACAATGTTATTGACTTTTGGCTGAACGGTAGTGATAAATAAAATAAAGTATACCTCACAGACATAATCATGCAGAGAAAGGTTGCTAAAGTCAAGGCAGAGAGGATTATCTGAGTGGTCAACCTTCTTATCCTGGGGCTGGCTGGCTGGGCAGTTAGGGACTATCATTCTACCGTGAACTTTGTGCGGCAACTGTTCTGAATTCACTTTGACTAAATTTTTACTAAGGATCTTCGGGGCCTTGATATCGGCTCGGACTTTCTTCTTCCCGGCAACGTCCGGCATCGCCGACCTCGGAACTTGAATTGTGCGACAATCGTTGTACAAATTATTCTGCTTCGAGTCCAGGATATCCGGCTGCGTGAACATTTTCGCGGCAGTTCTGCCGACGGATAGTTTGCCATCGAGCGTCGTGTGGCGGTGCTCACTCCGAACTTAGCGCTGCCTTCGACGCTCTTGTTCCCCTCGGCTAAATTATCCGTGAAATACAAATTGTTTTTTGACGTGTTTCGCTGCGGCCCGTCCTGGTGCGAGAAACCCTCGGAATAAAAGCTGCTCGTGTCCCCGTTCATCAGACTCCTATTGAAGCTCTCATCCTCCGTACTCGATAAACTGAGCATCCCGGAGTAATCAGAATTATGGAAATTCGGTTCACTACTACGCAGACCATTTTTATCGTTGTTTTTCCGCGACGGTAGTATCAAATCCGGATAGTTTCCCTGGGGGCTCTCGGGGCTCGACAGACCCATTAGGGGATGATCGTCCGTGAGGGTTAAAGTCGAAGACATTCTAGGATTGCCTAAGCGAAGTGGCGTATTTGTATTTTCGCCATTCAGCTCGGAATCGGCGTTAATATTTGCGTTATCGAAGCTTCTGTGGTCGGGGGATTTGGAGAAGTCTTCGCTGCCTTTTAGGGAGAGTATGCTCGACGTGTCTTCGTATAAAGGGCTGACGGTGTCGGCCGTGGCGTTGTCGTTTGTCGTAGGTGTCGGGTTTCGGTAGGAGTCGTCGTTGGGGAAAGGTCGGGTGGGTGCGCGAGGCGCAGCACTCGGGGGCGCGGGGGTCGGAGGGCTCGGAGGGGGTGTGCTGACTCGACGGGAAGGACTCGGACGCCGTGTCCATCTTCTCGTCCGACACAGACGGACTGATCTGCTCCTCCTCTGGGGCGGGCGGACACTCACTGAAACATTTAACAGGTAACAATTGAACGCAGTTTTACAGAAAGCGGCCAGTCCACAATTTAGGCACGACTAACTAAGATAGGTTAGGTTTATTTATTTATTATTTATAGTTTATTGTTTTTACGCCCATAGGACTATCTGTTTTTACATAGACATTTTTAAATGATTACACAGTAGGTAGCTATTTCATTACCGCCAGAGATGGCATCCAGACACTGTTCCATAAAAATGCACTAGATTTGTGTTGAAAACAACAATATTGTTAGTATACTTGTTAGCCAGTCCGTGCATTCTTCGTATCGGTGAGTTAGCACTGTAATTGGTCGATGATTGGCTACAGTAAAATAGTGCATTACTACGGGTAACTCGACCAGGCACTCGTATACTAATTAAATTTGTTAGTTGACAACAATCAAACATAGATTTTAATACTTTGAACAGAAAGAGCAATTCATTTAATATTCTTCTATTTTCTAATGTTTGTATATTCAAAAAAGTTATAATTTAATGTTTACAATGGGAATATTTAATTTAAAATTAATAAGTCGCAAAAATGTATGTTTGACTCAAAGATTGATGACGACTTACTCAACAATCAGAACGCGTTAATTTTAATATTTAATATATAAAAGGGCGCATGTTTAACCACTCAAGCTCTTCATGAGCTATATGGCCATCTGTAAGTAAGTAAGTAGTGATGTTACTTCACAAAAAAAGTAATAAAATAAAAGTTCAATAAAAGACCAACTGTAATAGAGCAAAATTGTATCTAAAATTTATTATCATAAGTCGGCAGTAGAAACAGTACAATTATACTGCGTCAATTAATCGCTCTAATTTCTGTTAATACATAGCGAGAAAACGTTCACAATAAACCAATGACATAACTTATGCAATAACACATTAAATCATTAAAAGTTTTTCAGATAATAAAATTATTATCAAACATTCCTGCCCCCTCGCTAATGTCGACATTGGGCAGGGGCCCCCGATGTTTCAATGCGCTCAATTCCAAATAAAAAACAAATTTTATACACAGAATAACCGCAGTACCTTCCTAAACAAGGAAGGGAACCTTTGTTATGGTTATTAACTGTTGCACTGAGGATAGCAAAACAATAATAAATTATATCAACGATGTTATCCTTGATCACAGTTCCGCATCAGCGGATCCTAAATTATTAAAATTAACAGTTACACAAATCTCGATTATAAGCAATGGGCGCGTTAAGAGTGTTTTTAAAAATATAGATAAACGTACCTCATTTGTGACTAGAGCTCTTTATTTAAACGATCCTTAGAAGTCAAGCCAAGATGCCCTGTTAAAATAAGCTTAAGATTTTACTAAAAACACTGGGGCAAAAAACAGCATGCCACCATCTTTAACAACAATAAAGTTATATTGAGCCGCGTGTGAAAAATTCACTTGTCATTTTGGACAAACACGGTGTTGGCTTATGTTTTTGTTTTTATACATTTTAAGGTAGATAAATGCATTAGAGTCGGTTTCAGGAAAGAAGTATGTACAAGTTTAATTCGGAACATTTTATTATTAATTTTCAAACTTGTTACCGCGATCTCGCAAAATGTGCTTCCCCCATCCAACATTTATCCTAGTATCAAATGATGAATGGTAAATCAAAGGATTACTATTGATTATCAGAAAACTGAGTTTGAATTTTGTGCGGTACAAAATGACCGGTTTTTTACCCTACATAAGCAATCCTACCACAGCTAGCAAGATGGTATTTAATAGTTTATTAACATGTTTTGCAACACAGTAAAGCTAATGCATAGCTATTAATGTAACTATGCTATTTGTTATTTTATTGCATTTTTAAAAGAATTGAGTACATCAAAATCTTACTTACACGTTTACAATTAAAAAGCATTAATTGTCAGCTCAGCCCAAACGACTAGCGCCGGACCAGATCAATATTCCATACAGTTGTTTTTGCTGTATACAAAGCAGTTATGGAAATGATGTGCATGAACAATAAACTGTACAGTATTCGTCTCCCCATATAAAAGTGCACATTTAATATCATTGTTTAGTGAAAAAATAAAACATGTTTTTTTATTTTTTTGGAAACATTAATTTATTCATTAAAAATATCAAACAATTATCAACTAATTTCCTACACATCCATTTTAGATAAATATCGTTTAATATTAATTTTGTCACTTTGATAAGCCACAGCGTCAGAAACATGGATTTACAAAAGTAAAATTAATATTGTATATGAAAAAAAAAATTTACATAATAAAAATAGTGAATGTAAAAAATATAAATATATAAATAATACGAAAATATTGTCATAATTACATTTATTTATAAAGTACATTTAGTTTGTAAATTGTATAAAAAATTACATATTTAAATTAGGAAACCAGTATTGTTGTAAAGACAAAATAAAAATTGCAAGGTTTTAAAAACCACTATATTGGTCAAGTTTTTTTTTTGAGGAACTCAAAATTATGTCTATGATTAGGTAACTAAGGAAGACTGTGCAGTGAAAAGAATAGCGACCAAAGCATGATTATTAATTTTATTAAGGGACATTATCAGCCATTTTTTTGTAAATATAGCATGCAGATAAACAAAACTCCACGTACAAGTGGGGTAACCAATGAATCAAGAACATAATCGGAGTCCATATATGTAGAATTTTTTTACATAATTAAAATTTTTATTTGACCCACAAGTTTTTGAGAAAATCTCATGTAACCAAAGGGGACAATTCCGCCTTAATAAATTAAACTTTAAAAAAAGTTAAAAAATAAAAAATTTGTCAAATTAATAGTAACCTATCCATAAATAAAACAATAAAAGCATAAACGCATTATAATAAGTATTAGTGGCACTTTCATTACCTATAATATGGGGTAACTAATGAAAAGCTTAATAAGAAAGAAAAAAAAAATTTTTTCAAGCACAGATTAAATTTTAATGAATTCTGTAAAAAGCAATTACACTCTATTTCTATAAATAACTAAATAAACATAATCTTACATATTCGACATCCAAATATGATGTTCGAATACACCAGTTCACGGGGTTGTACTACGAGTTTTGTTACTTAGATCCAGGTCCCTAGTCATCGTTCCAAATAGTACAGCTTTACCAGAACTCCTTATTATGACACACACAATAATAATATTGATCAGTTCAAGTAAAAAAGCACATAATAATATATTTAAAAACTTATATAAAAATAATTATGGCCATGTTCAAACAAACCAACCATTGAAGTAATAATTTTTACCAAATAAATAATTATTGTAAAAAAATTTAAAGATATAAAATATGTAGACGTCTAACAGCTTATTTTATAGTTTTAAATCTGTATCGTTTAAGTTGTTGTGTACAATACAGTCGGTTTACAATAATATCTCTTTTGAAGATTTTATCAAATCGAGTCGTTTAAGACACTTATTCAATTGTTTTTTCCATCATTAAATGAAATGAAGGCGAGACCACTATTGCACTAGTCTGTCTCCGTTACAGCTCCTCCATCACGAACCTGGGCTGCTGGTCGGCGGGCTGGTCCCCGGGCGGCGGGGCGGCGCCCCCCCAGCCGTACGGGTCGGCGCCGTGCAGCGCCGCGTGCTCCCGCTGCTTCTCAGCGTTCCAGTCGCGGTCCGCGGCGCTGGGCAGCATCCACTCCTGGCAGAGCTTCAGGTGCCCGCTGCACACCTGCGGACATTCATATTATTGTAATGGTAATTATTTATGGCACTTGCCTTTTAAAAAAATACACTTTAAATACATAAATGAAATACAAATAAAGAATAGTACTCTTGTGCTAAATTGTAACAATTATTTTTTTTACACTGGTATAAATATTAGAGCAGAGTGCAAGGCTGAGATAAGCATTATCGACAAAATTAAGAAAGGTCTTTTACGATGGTTCGCTCATGTAGAGCGAATGGATGATGAAAGAACGGCTAAAAAAATATATGCTGCGACTGTACCTGGATGTAGAAATCGAGGAAGGCCGAGAAAGACATGGCATGATCGAGTAAAACAAGTGCTTGAAAGTGGGCATGTAAGAAGTCGGAATAATCGACGTGCGTGCATGAGGAGATGTATGAATGTGAAGGAAGCAAGAGAAGTGTGCCAGGACAGAGTGGTGTGGCGTTCTATCCTCTCTGCCTACCCCTTCGGGGAAATGGCGTGATGGTTAGTTAGTTAGCCTTTTACAAAAATACACTTTAAATACAGCGAAATACATAAATGAAATATAAATAAAGAATAGTACTCTTGTGCTAAATTGTAAAAATTATTTTTTTTACACCGGAATAAATAATGAATATTGTAATTATTCACTCATTACGACCACAGACTTTCTATCTTTTTCTTTTCTTCTTGCTGCCGCCAATTCATCAGAACTTACATCATTGGAAGAGCGACGGAAGAGAGGGGATTTAATTGAAACTTACAAGATACTATATGATTACTACTGTGGGGACCATTCGTCCAAAGTGCAAATGTAATTCAGCTGCGTCAGGTATTACTACACGAGTAAGTAATTCCTAGAAAATCATCAGCTGACGCTGCAATTCATACGGGCAGTATGGCTTTGCACACGAATGTCTATCCCCACTATACAACTCTAATAACAAAGGACTACTGTCCTATAAATACCCGTACCGAGGGTCAGAACGGCAGTGCAACACGACCATCTTATACCATCTACGCAGTTACTCTCTTCAGTCGGAGAATCGCCAGTCCACGTCAGCAGCCAAGATGTAGCGTCTTGCCTGACGTAGACGTTGCCGTAATGGAAGCCTCGGACCACGCCCTGGATTCACACTCCTGGGTACCAGCATCGGAAGCCCGACCCGCATCGTCTGCTCTCCACGACGCTTCGCTACCAACGTTGTTTCCAGCCGCCGACTTCGCTCCATCGCTACGGAACTGCCGCGCACTCATCATCCCGACACGCAACACTCATCCTTGTTCACTGAATAAACGATTTCAACATCACCGGCGTTTCCACTAACCTTCCACTGGTAAAAGGGGACTCCTCTATCTCCAAACCCCTTTACTACGACTACCCCCTGCACATGATGTATCAGCTGAATCCCAACACCAACCTACGGGGCTAAAACTGGAAGCTCTATCATCCCCAGTTCGGAGATACTTCACTTTACTTGGTAGAGCTGTCAAAATTCCACAAAAGTTTTTACTCTCTGGATTATAGAGGTACAACATAGAAATGGGCAAAGCTGTGATTGGTTGGATTTAAAAAATCTTGACATACTGTATAAATTTCGCTTTTAAAAAGCTATTTGATTTTAAATTATTTTATTAAACCCAACCAGTAGTATAAATTTCATAACCTATTATAAAGGATATTGCTTTTAAATAGCTATTTGATTAAAATAATTTTATTAAACCCAATCTATCTTAACCTACTGTATAAATTTCATAACCTATTATCTATGGATTTACCAATAGACTAGTCCTCATAAAAGTTACCACGTAAAGTGAAGTATCCCCCCAGTTCCACCTTAACCCTAAGAAAAACTTCCTTCCCAGTAGGGTGGTTTCAGACTGGAACAAGTGGCCAGGCCTAGTTGTCCACTCCACTACGGTCAACCAGTTCAAGAACCGTTTAGATGCAGAAGGCAGACAAGAAGCAGTACAAAAGATATAGGCGCACCAGCAAAAGCTGCGCCTGCATAATAGAAAATTGGTTTTTGACGCAATTTTCAGACAACTGGATAAAAAAGAAACAGGGACAATTAGACAAACAAGCGAGCTGTAATAAATTGTGTGAAATTTTCAAACTGAAAAACAATGCCCGACTTCGAGGCCACAACCTTAAGCTGGAGAAGGCCCGTTTTAATCAGAACCCAGGAAAGCATTTTCTGAGCAACAGGGTGCTAGATAGCTGGAACAGGCTGGTCATTGTGAATAGTGTGAACGGGTTTAAGAACGGACATATTTAAGCATATCAACTTTAAGCTGCTCGCCTAAAATTAAATAACAATTATAATAATTAAAACAGAGTTTAAAAGAATAATGATCTTACTTCTTCCTTCCCGTCTGGCATGGTATCGCCCTTCCTCTTGCTGTAAAGGTCCACGATAAAGTCTTCATTCTCTCCCATCAGTCCGTCACACTGTAAAACAAAACTCACTGTCATTCAAAAGAAACTTAGAGACATTTTATGACTTTATAAACATTATTACAAATTAATGTATACCTCTCGCCAAATCATTCCCATCTAAATGCTGCCGGCATATTTATTAAAAAACTGTGCTGACACTTTACCTCAACCTCTTCAAATATTATCTCTGGATAGACAGCTACTTGGATCCAATATTGAAGAAAGGAGATAAATGCAATGTGGAAAATTACCGCCCAATATGTATACTATCTTGTGTGGCCAAATTATTTGAAAAACTTGTACTATGGATATGTTCTTTATTTTGCTTATAACAGCTAAGCTTTGGTATTTATATTAACATTTGTTTTGTATAAGCCCGCTGGGCTTTCGTAAATAAATAAAAAGTCATATTCCACATTGGACTCCAAGTATCATGTAGATCCAGTTTTTGGGTTTGTACTACGAGTTTGTTACCATGTATATCGACAGTGGAAAGGAAAAAGTTACAAAGTGACATAAAGTGATATCCAGTGACATATCGAAAGGAAAAAGTTACAAAGTGAAATAAAATGATATCCAGTGACATAATATTATCGAAAGGAAAAAGTTACAAAGTGAAATAAAATGATATCCAGTGACATAATATTATCGAAAGGAAAAAGTTACAAATAAAAAATAAAATGATATCCAGTGACATAATATTATCGAAAGGAAAAAGTTACAAAGTGAAATAAAATGATATCCAGTGACATAATATTATCGAAAGGAAAAAGTTACAAAGTGAAATAAAATGATATCCAGTGACATAATATTATCGAAAGGAAAAAGTTACAATGTGAAAATAAAATGATATCCAGTGACAATATTATTGAAAGGAAAAGTTACAAAGTGAAATAAAATGATATCCAGTGACAATATTATTGAAAGGAAAAAGTTACAAAGTATAATAAAATGATATCAAGAGATATAATATTATCATGTTGCTTGGTATCATTTTTCTTTGCTCATTTCTTGTTTAAATTATAATTTAGTTGGTGTAAGTGATAACACTCACATAGAACTCGAGGCTCTTGTTGAGGTCCTCGTCGGTGACAAAGTCCGTCAGCGAGAAGTCGTTGTTCATCTTCCCGTCCACCATCATCTTCATGATGGCCAGCTTCTGGGTGGCCTTGTACTTCACCCGCACGTAGTCGCTCATCGACTTGCCTGGAAACATTCAACGCTCATCATCATCACTCCGTATCCGCTCCGTGGAGCCAGGGTCCTCGAGTCTACCACTAGACCATAACCCGGTTCCAAGTTATTTTGCAATAGTTAATAAAACACTTCATTATGATATATTAAAAAAAAAAAAACAGTCCTCAATGGGGAAATGAAAGTCCTACATTTTTTTACAATTTTGTTATTTTTTTTGTGCGAATAGTAATGAATATTTCAAAGTTTGAAAAAAAGAGATTAAAGATATTATTGATATCTCAACAGAGACAGAGAAACTCTGGAAACAAATGTGGGTTATCTAGGCGTTTTTACAGGGCTATGACCTGTCATTGGCTGGGTTAAGTGGCCACTTGATGTATTACAACATTCCCCATTCGTTTCCAGAGTTTCTCTGTCTCTGTTGAGATATCAATAATATCTGATATCAGCCCAGCATGGGTATAATCCAGTAATTTGTCTACAAGTATTTGTATTCATTCAAAATGTTGTTGTTAAAAAGATTAAAATTCAAAAGATTTCTCTTAAAAAAATATTAAAGTTTCCTAATCGCACAAAAAGGGTCGTAGGCGTTTCGGCTGGCTAGGCCACATACTACGTATGCCTCCCGAGAGCCGCCACCATGCTTGCCTATTTTACAAGGTGGCCGGACGTCCGCTGTTGACAATCCGTCGGCAGTTTGCAACAGAGCTGCGGGACGTGGACCTAAGAGGATGGCCGGAACAGTTCAGTTCAGGCCGCGACAGTGGTATGGGCAATGAAAGCATTTGTTCGCGTACATAACGTAAAATTCATCCGTATTTTTATCACACTAACAATCTTTAAAATCACGGTTTAGCTTGTTGAAAAAATCGGTAGAGTTGGCTGGACTGAAAAAAGACTCGATAGTCTTTAAAGCAGTCTAGGGAAAGGGTGGGGGCTTTCATTGTCGGCCGAACGCTTGGCCTGGGGGCAGTTTCTGGAATCTAAATGTTCCACAAAGTGAGAGGATACGGGTATGATGATTTGACATCTCTGTGCACTTACAGATGGTGTCCAGCATCTCGGAGAGGTGGACCTGGGACTTGGACAGCTGGACCTTGTTCTGGTGGATGTTGCCCGTTTCATCCAGTCGGTAGTTACCAATCTACAAAACAAATCACGTACGAGGGTTTAAAAAGCATTGTTAAATAGTACATTTTAAGGCAGGATTTGTTAGAAACTTACTGTACACAGTGATTGTTATCAATCTGCTGTATCAAAAGCATTGGCGGCTACCCCTATAGGTCATAGGGTCAATGACCTCCCAAACTTGAGGACCCATATTTAAAAAATATAAAAATTTAAAAAATAAAAAAAAAAAAAAAAAAAAACTATTTTTATCAACCTACATAAAAATACAATAGGTTAAATGTAAAGCATCATAAATAAACACCCCCATATTTAAACAATAAAATATAACTGCCAACTTGCGCATCAATAATAGTATATACGAGTTGAAAAAAATCAACTCGCGGTCAATTTTTGTATTGACCGCGAGTTTCTGTAGGTATCCCCATACAAACAGTGATATGTCAAATTTCTTATCTCCAATCTCAGTATCAAAACATAATACGGCTTAGGGCATTGCCGCGCGTGAAATAGGTATACTTGCAGTTCATAAGAATAAGCGGGATACATATCGTTACTCTGCATGAGAAGACAGAAAGAGACATCAAATAATACGCTTATGTGTCATCCTCTAAGTGCGAGAATTACACAATACTTCTTTAGCGAAAATAAACACGTGTTATAGTTTTAGCCTTGTTTTATCTGCTTTTATCATAAACAATGACATGTTTCGATGTTTGTCATTATCAGTTTCTCGGCATAGTTTTGACGAAGAGAGCGATGTACCTACTTCCTGTTTTAAATATTGATTAATCGCTCATATTTTGGGCATTCGGGTTTTATGCATATCAGGTAGAAAGAAGTGAAAGTAAATTTTGATTATTTATTACCATATTTATTTATTGACTATTAGAAATATTGTTTAGTGTTTGTAGTGAAAACCCGTAAAAACTTATTTAGTAAACACATTGCGTAAATAAATAGTGTTTTATAAAAATATTCAAGATGAATTCCGTCAGTGAAATTTTAAAAGAAATAGCATCAAAAAAGAGTTCAAATAATAACATTGGGATGACCATATTAGTCTTGAATAAAGTGCTGCAAATAACGAAAGGAAAAAAACAAAGATTTAAAAATATTTTTTAATACTAAAAAGTTACGATTTAAGGACAGAAAAATTGATTTCATTTACAAAAAGTATTTAATAAAGTCTTGTAAATAGTGTGTATCATGTTATCAGTATCTCCATTTGAGTATTTAATTTAAACTTAAGTTACAAGTTAAACCAAAAACTGTCATTTGTGCATGGAAATGGATCCATATGAATGTAAGTAACCATTTTTTTGTTTGCGTATAGGTACTCAATCGGATTTCTTAAATATGTATAAGAATTATTTTTTTTTTAAAATGACCCCCCAGTTTTGAACTCCTAAAACGCCACTGATCAAAAAGGAACATTTAAACATATAACAATTTTCTCTATAATGTCTTGCTTCTTGAAATACAAAAAAGCATATCTTTTTTAAATGCTCCTCGCCTAACCACGAGTTCTTCTCTTTTAGGTGGAGTAAGCTCATTATATATATAAATTATGTTTCTAATTTATCCATACTGTAAACTGATATAAAATGTATGATGTTTGTTTATTTTGAAAATAAAAAAAAGCTATTATTAAAAAAAAAATATATAAAAATTAATTTAATACTCCTTTTGCCACTAATATGCAGATTTAACTAAGCTCCTAGATTTCCTTCATATCCACTGACACTGGCAAAATACAAAAAAGGTGATATGCTATTAATCTTTTTTATTTTTTGAAGTCATATTTAACCTATAGGAATATTTAACATAATACTTATAGAAATATTTAACATATACGAATATTAGGAAAATTAAACATATGTGAATATGTAGTTATTTTGATTATTTAGGAATATTTTAGTTTTAATATTGTAATGTGTTTAAACTATGAAAAACATATTTTAAAAAATGAACAATAAAAAAAACTCATTTTCGTATTTTGCTTGATATCGCCATTTTTTTTGTTATTTAAAAAAGAAGTGTATGCTATCATATGTATGATACTTGCACATATTTCAATTTGTAAATAATTTTCAATAAAGCCTAAGCGGCTTGTGCTTGAAAATAGGAATCAAGTGCCGGAGTGGGGATTCGAACGGGGATCTCTAGAATCAAGAGATGGCGACGCTATCACTGGGCTGCCACCCGTTCGTCTTATTCGTTTACTTACTTCAACAGTTTTCTTTGGGTCGATTTCGCTTATAGCCTTTTTCCAGCTTCATCTACCGCAGCTCGACATACTGTTAAAATAAAGGTTATAATCAAGATATTGGAATAGGGAAATATCACTCATTACAAATACCGATGAAAATATGAAAAATTGATTAATGAAATAGTAAAAATCAATCACGGGGGCCACGAAAACACAACAATATTTTTCCGTGGCCTCCGTGACGTCATAATTCAGTCTTGCTTCTATATTTCACATTTTTAGTTTCATAGTAAACGTCAAGGGCTAAATGAATAGTGACCTAAAAGGGGCGTGGCCAACGAGGACTAGTGTTTAGGTGGTAATTTGAAATTGAAAACTTCAAAATAATTAAGAAAAAAAAAAATATTTTACATGAAAGCATTTTTCTTAAGACTAATTTTATATTTGTAAAATAAATAAATCAAATGACGGAGCGTACGAGCTCTCTTCAAGTCTACATTGAAGGCGTGGGGGGAGCTGAATTTTTATAACAATAAAAATTTAAGTATAATTCAACAGATTATAATTAATATTTTGTAGAAATTAATTTAGTTAATAGAAGTGTTTTCTGGTGGCCCTCACGTAGGGTAATAACTAAAAACATTTTAAAAAATTGATTTCGTCCATTACGAATAACTAAAAAAACAAACGTTGTAGCATCAAAAAGTTAGTTTTTGGTGAATCGCGTTTTTTTAGTTTTTGTAAGTCGGTGGATTTGAATAGCGCGCCGCGTTTTTTAATAATTATGAAATCCTTAGCAGAAAGATAAATATCTTGACATTAATATCTGGACATGTAGAATTGCGTTTAGACTTAGAGTACATTGAAGAGCGAGATTTACTCGTAAATCAGGACGACTATAATCCTGAAAACACAATACACATTGTCATTTTGCATAAAAAATGTTTGCGTTCTGCCATCGTTGGTCTTTGATAATAAATGCTTAGTTCGAAATCAGGAACCCCTAATAAAACTGAGAACGAGAATGATACCTACATGTTTTAAAAAAAAAGTGCATCGGCCCATCTTGGATTTAAAAATAAACAAAAAATTCCTAAATCCCCAGAGCCCCCAATAACCTTGTTTTTAGGACTAATTTTAATATTTGTAAAATAAATAAATGATTTTCCCCTATTAAAAGTAGGTACCTACAGACAGAGATAAAAGCATTTTTAAGATACAGATCCGAGTATGGAATTTGATTTTGTATATCTGGGGAAGTTTATGTTTACTAGAGATCTGAAAAACTTGGATAAGGGATATTGAAGGGAGGGTTAGTGCGGTAACAGAGATAATGGTGCCGTATTAAAAGTCTGTCTTAGCAAGTTAGTGACTCTATCGCAAGAGGCTAAAATTAGGCGGTTCATAATGGGAGTCCTGAGGTACCAACCCTGATGTATGGTTACGCGAAGCATGGTGTTGGAAAAAAAAGGACGAAAGTAGATGAATGCTGTTGAAATGCGAATCTCTCAGGCGAAAAACCATGTATGATAGGTGCCCTAATGTCGACATTAGAACAGAATGCCAAGCTGAGGATAAGCGTTATCGACAAAATTAGAAAGGTCTTTTACAGTGGTTTGTGTCATGTGGAGCGAATGAATAATGAAAAGCTCTCTGCCTACCACTACCTCCTAGGAGAAATGCGTGTGATGGTTCTAGTAGCTAGTTAGTTCAGCTCTAAGTACCACTGATTTGCGATTTATTTAATTAACTTTTAAATGCACACGTAATATGAAGCACAATCTTGTTTACAATTTTGAAAATATTAGTCAGTTCTGTCAAAGTTTGATTGTTGCTACTATTTATTGAAAAAACACATCATATATTTATATTGAGCCACGGTATACAACTAAAGTAATTTGTTAATTGAAATACACGGTTGTTTCCTTGTTTTCATTTTTTATAAAGCTGATAGTGGCAAAAAAATACTACAGGTGGTCTAGGTACATTTTGACAGGTAAACTTTTTAAAACTATTTTTTATACGTAAATGTATTTTAATATTAAAGGCGTTGCATGCTAAAAGCTAAAGCGATATTTTCATTCATTGCAATTTAAAAGGAAAATTATTTATTTTATTTAAATTTAACGACGAGAGTTGAAAATCAAAAAGTAACATTGAAAATAAAAAACTCACCTAAGCACATCAAATTAGCCGGTCAATTTTTAGCTGAGCTGTACGCGGAGAACAGCGCGAGCATTAAAAAACACGGGATTAAAAGTTTTCATTTTTTATTTTGCTTCCAATTAAATTTTAAAACATTCTCTGAGAAATCAATCGAGAAATTGACTCGATAAAATTTTGAAAATAAAATATACGTGTATACTCGTTATCAGAATTGTCCAAAATACACGGACTCGATTTTTATTGGCGGTTCTTTGACCAATGGTGAGACTCGGATTTTTATTGGGGTCATTTTATGAACAAATTTTATAATTAAAAGGCGGCTGGGAAAATTAAATAGGTTGACGGTGGCGGTAGGTGGTGACTTGACCGCAAAATAAATTAAATAATAATAAAATATTAACATTTTTTATACATGAAATGACTTCTTCTTAGTGTAATTTTTTTTTTTTAAGCGTCACTTTATTTTCTGCCTATATTTATTAATATTGAGGAATATAAAGATCATAAGAATAAAAGTTTTTATTCCAAAACTTGAGGTGGTGGGTGAAAAGCCTCTAAGGTTATTTTTAAAAAATAACAATTTAATTATGATAAAAATACCAAATAACGTAATAAGATAATCATGATTCATAGAGTGGAACAAGAAGTCAAATAAAAAAAAGTTAAGAAATATAAATAAATAAAATATAATATATAAAAAATAAATCATGACTGATACTCGTTTAGGACGGCTTCAGCATTTGAATATGAAATGTATTTTTCCTCTGTAATAATATTATTTGAAAGTTATTATTTTCATGGCGTGAAATATGTTAATAAAATTAGATAAATATCCAATATGGAATAATAAATTATAACTAAGTTCAAAGCATTTCGGAAGTTCCACTCACTCAAATTTTAAGAAGCCGTTAAAATTAATATAATAATAATATTCTTGAAATAATCATGTTGTTATTTGAAAATAGCGGCTTTTTGCGGTTGTATGATTACATCCACTAAAAAACCCTTAAATTATCCACAATATGTACCATAATAATCATTTTTAAAATAAGTCATTTATAAGCTTCCCGTTTCAATATTTTATGATCTCATGCGTTTTCAAATCGTAAATTGCGTAAAATAAGCATTCCAAATCAATAAAATTTAATTTTAAATGTTTTTAAAAAAATTTAGATTAGTTCTATGAACACACAGCGGATCGTATGCGGATTTGACAATTTGTTCCATATCTGAACAGACATTGTTTCCGTTCACTGTTCACTAGAAGCGGAACATTGGACTGATTGGACGATTCCATTATTTGAATGATATTGTAAAACATGCCATAAAATCTCGATAAAATTTTATTATTAATAATTAGAAATGTAAGAATTCATTAAAACTATTTTCAAACTAAACCCTTTTGTTTACATATTTTTTAAAGATAGATTTTTATAGAATAGAATGGAGGCTGCCAACAAATGTTATTAAAAATAGGGGCTCGTCCGATATATCTTCCTTCGGCCGCGCTCGTCAGTTCTGTTCGGTCAGCTACCGATTGGGACGTGTTGTGCGTAAAATGTGTTTTTTCTTGATACAACATTATATAATTTTAAACAACCTATTTAATTCAATATTTGACGCTGATTTTGCAGAAACTGTGTTACCTTAGTGTTATTAAAGCTCGGGAGCATCTTTCTACAACGTTAGGAGGTAAGAATCGCCTTATTGACAGATTGCATTTTTCGCAGTCTGTTTGCTAAGTCATATTTTAATATATATATAACGAAAAATCTGTGATAATAACGTTTGGATTTTATGTTTTAAAAGTGTCAGTCGCGATTTATTTTGTGAAAATACCCTCTTTTTCCTTTGTCGCCCAAGTACGATATCTGCTCAAAGTGTGTGTTATTGGTTCGATGCCCCATTTTAGCCTTAAATTTCGAGCAACGGCGGTATTTTGATAAAACATAGCGACAATCGGCGTAATAATTGAGTATTTTTGTTAAAATGTCGCCTCTCGAGTGCGACGTTGCTAGTCGGTGTGGTGGTAGTTGTATTTGGAAGCGACTGGCGACTACTTGCCAACGCGTTGTCATATTATTTTAGGTGATAGTAAATATACCAACTCCAGATCGCGGCTTACTTTTTATATTTTGAATGGCAGAAAACTTAGAGCATCGGCGAAGAAGCTGTACTTGGGATTTATTTTTAAATCTTGTACGCCGCAATATGTCCAGCCTGTGTGTTGTGAGTTTTCACGGTTTTCGAGTGGATTTCCGTGACATTTGCGAGTTTTTGTGTTCACTTGACTTTTAAAATGATTACTTTTATTAGCGGTAACATAGGTGAAGCTTTGTTTATCCGCCGAAGGTGCCCGACAATGGATCGTACAGTGCCGACCTACGTTACGGCCCCGTGTTTCTTTTCTAGTTTGTTCGCCGGAGCCCCTAAAACGTCGTGTCGATAAGGTCTACAATCGTCCGCTTTTATTTTTTTTTTTTTTTTTTTATTTTTCTTTTCTTTGCGCAATGCCTCTTGTTTGCCTATCGTATTAGCTGTCGGCCAATAGAAGAGCCGCTCTTGATTTTGCGCTGTTGCCGCGTGATTTTCGAATAACGCACGGGTAGGTTGTGGAAAGGCGTTTTTATCCGCGGCCCGATGGCTCTCCGCTCGGCGGGTTTTTTACTCAGTGGAAAATATTGATAGGATTCCTATGCTGCGGAATCCCGGCCATTACGTGTGCCGTGTACAGCGGTGAAAGCTGTGTACGGTCGCCCCTGGAAGAATTGAAATGTCTGAATTTTGTGTGTGGTGTGTGCCACTGCCACTCGGCGGAGCACCCCGCGCTCTGTACTCAGCATATCCGTATTTTTTGACATCTAAATGTTTTGTCATGACCTATTTCCGTCCTGAATTCGTCCTCCCCACTTTTGACAGCCGCCAACTCCGCTCGGCGCATTTTGTCCGCCTCGATGATAATAATAATAATAGTTGGTCTATTTATAAACTTGTTCATCCAACACAGATCATAGGCATGATTATAACTAGCCGAAGAGGGATAAATAGTTATTTTTATAGAGAATTAAATTTTTACGCATCGCGAATTACATCATATTGGAGTATATGGAAGTGGACATGTGAAAAGTCGGAATAATCGGCGTGTGTGCATGGGAAGATGTATGAATGTATAGGAAGCGAGGGAAGTTTGGCAGGACAGAGTGGTATGGCGTTCTATCCTCTCTGCCGTGATGGTTAGTCAGTTAGCGTATTATTCAATATGTACTTAGAAAACCATTTAGGAAACAAATTATGCATGTTACTTTTTTAAAATCCATTTTAGCCGCCTCATTGTATGACGTCACTCGTAATTCGGTCTACTTTCCTAAGTACTACAGAAAAGTGCATTCCAATCGTCTATGCAGCGGCAAACAAATGCTGCGAAAACCGAAGAATAGTACCTATACAGCTTTTAATTTTCGAGCTGTTCCAGGGATGGGTGACGTTGATAAAATTATCGTCACTATCGATATTGTCTTATGTATGTACATATTGTTGTCTCCTGCGCTTAAATATTCAGAACCTATTTACACCACACTCCACACACGTACCACAATACAACATACCTAAACCTAAATCTTACTAATTTACTAACCAACTAACCATCACGCCATTTCTCCGAAGCGGTAGGCAGAGAGGATAGAACGCTTCACCACTCTGTCCTGGCACACTTATGTATCATTATTTCAATATCCTTTGCTGTTTTTATTACAATAATTTATAATATCTTCTTTTATTATTCTACATAGGTTTGAATGTAAAGCAATATGAACATCACAATTAATTGACAAATAAACTCTTTGTGGGAAATAAAAAAAGTCGTGTTTTAGGTATTGAATTCGTATTTTCCACTGAGTCGGGTGACAACAATAAATGTTTTATTGTGCCAATAACGTTGTTTTTTCACTCTAGTATTTTAGCGAACTTTGTTCAGACTAATTTCCTGACAAATTGAATTGCTTAATTATTACATACAGTTGTATTTAGGATTTGAGATGGACAAGTTTTGAAAGGACATATTTTTGTTCCTCGGGGCTCCGTTTTGTAATTAATTGTCGATTACATGATAATTGTACGATTTAAAAAATAAATTGTGTTACATGTTTTTGGTGAAGCCATTCTTTCTCTCCCAAACTTCATTATAAATGCGTATGATTTCCAATTAAAATACGTTGACAGTCGGCGACGGTGCAGAGTGTGGAGTTTGGTCACCAATATTACCCCCACCGCCGCCGCCTTATGAATGTTTATGATTGACAACACACAATCCAGGTGTTTTGTCTGTCACGTGACACACGCCCACTCTCCTGATAAGACACTGGCAGAATGCGAGAGCCGTTTTCTGTTTTCCACTCGGCGATAAGAGCGACGAAAACAACGCCGAATACCTTATCGTCATCTCGCCTGCTAAAACAGGCAACAGACGAACAGACTCGTACATCTACTGAATATTCATGAGTAAAAGTTGAAGTGTTCTGCCGCGTACTGCGTAGCAACCGGAGCCTGACGCCCCGCGCCCGAGCGAGTGTAGTGTAAACTGTAAACACCATTCGGGAATGATAAGTTTGAATCCTTATCACTTTCCCGCCCTACGTGGGCTTTGTCAAAATAACCGGAGCCGCTGCAACGTCGCGGGCGAGGAAAAATACCGGAATCCACGCACACGATGCCTGTGCGCTGTGTACTGTGTACGGCGGGCGGCAAGTGCGGCGTTGCCATGTCGGTCGGGCTCGACCGCCGGATTCGGTCCTCAGTGGCCCTAGCGTAGCGAGCGCAGCCGTTTGCCGCGGCGAGACTGTGCGAGCGATCAGCCAAAATCCAAAATGGCCGCCGCGTTGTCGTTGTTCGGTCCGTGGTGCGATGGTCGCCGCGCGGGCTCCGGCGGCTGTGCCACAGTGTCCCCAATGCCTGGTCCTGCGGGAACAGCCCGCAGTCCTCGCCACGGCCCGCCAGGGACTCCTAAACGGGAAGACAATGTCGGCTCGGCCGCCATTAGCCTGCCGCCGTGGTATTTTTGGAAAGCCACGCTCGGCACGGACTGTAAGCATGATTCTTTACTTTCCAGGAGGGCGGGTTCACGCGGGGTGCGGGCAAATCGGACATCAATTATCGCGAATTAACTCTACTACCGATATCGCATTCCTGCAAAAAGTCACTTAATTCATTTGACCTTCCAATCGATGCCCTCGCCCTGTCCGCCGCCATGTTTGCTGTTTGCGATGTATACCTACCTATATTATGTGTATTCTATATCCGTAAGTCGCAGTCTAACCGCGCGATAACAGATTCCCCACTGTGTTGTCGCGTATTTTGGTGCAATTGCGCAATATTACGTAAACGTCAACACTCCGATCCTTTCCATCCTCCATTATTACATTTGTATTCCTTCGACAAGTTTCCGGCGCCTGGCGCTGTCGTTATCTCATTATCTCTTCGCGAGAAGGCCTATATTTACATTTTATCATACTCGCTCTCCCGCCGCTCAATTGATTCAAGGTCCCTTTGTTCCGCGGAGCGAGGCACGCGATTGGTCGGCCCGGTCACGTGAGCCGCGCTTCGGATCGACCAATCTGCGCGCTGCAATTTAAATGTCGAGCGGAGACCCCGTTTCGATTAAAATAATTAGATAGAGAAGTGCCGCACATTGTTTCTGTGAAGGCGCTATCGCTGATATCGATATTATACTGATTCAGTAGCTACATACAGCCGCTTCTGTTATTTTTTACTCGAGCAAATTACTTTAAAAAACTTGTTGACAAGTTACTACGCTTGTATGTTTTCAAGGTATAAATTTGTAACACTCTGATAGCGTCGCGAATAATATTGAAATTTAATAATAGTGTTTTTTTTTTTAAACAGTAGGTATTTCAAGGAACGTTTTTATTTTTAGGTTTTAGAATTTTTCCATCTTAACTGCCGAGTTCTTTGAAGTCTGAAGTTGTACTTAACTATTGTTTAAATAAATAATATTTTTATCTTGTTTTGATTTTTTTATTGATTATATATTTTTTACCTTTCCCGTAGATTTAGTCTCACAACTTCTTCATTTTATTGGTCTTACTTGTTGCAAGATGGAGGGTAAAAATAATTTGTAAAGACTCCACCCTACACAAAGAATATTTACCATTTAGAAATAAAAATCTGTCAAAATGTGATGAATCTAAAAAATTGGACAGTGCTAAAAATTTATTTCCCGAATCGCATCGACTCGTTCTTTACTCGATATACATGGTGTAACAAAACTCGATGTACAAGCGGGAAACCAGTGGATCTACATAATATTTGGAGTCGATTTTGTTGAATTTTTTTTTTTATTTGACCCATAGTTTTCGAGAAAATTGAGTACGAAGTTTTTTTATAAATTTTTGTAAATTGTTATTTTAGTCAAATTGATAGTATCCATAAATAAAACAAAATAAAAAACAGTATTTTAATATGAATTTGTACAATTTTGCTTAATCTGCTAATCTAATGAATGCTTTTATGAGAATAATTTTTTTTACGTGATAACGTCTACTAAATCGATGAACGCCGGCTGCACACACGAAAAAGCATGACTCATTGTCACGTTCCGCCTGAGCCGAGTGTGCAAGCGAGAGCGCGGAACAAGCGATAGAGAGGCACGATCGGCCTAAGCGTGCGGTTTGTGACGCATCTATCTCTCTTCCACTCCATCGGCCGATGCGTCCGAGTAGAAGGGAGACAGCAGCAGCACACAAGCTACAAAGTGAAAGTGAAATTAACGAGTTAATTTATGGAAAAAAATGTAATTTTCAATTAACTCCTGCTTTGTATTATACAAAATAATGATAATTCAGTACTAATAATTCAATTCAATTCATAAAAGTATGCTATTTTTCATCGATGTTTTCTTATGATCTTATTACGTAAAATTATCGTCCGTAAACCGACTTTACAGACAACCAAAAGTTTTTTTTTTCAAGCTAAGATTATTACAGTCTCGACTCCAAATATGATGTAGATTCACTAGTTTTCGTATTGTACTACGAGTTTTGTTACTCCATGTATTGTTGTCAACATTTCACAAAATGAATTCCGGCAAAACACTTGTACTAACACAGTGATAATAATGTGTGTGTGTATTTATCGTTGTATTCCTATCACAACAAGTGACGTCATCGTCGTTAACCTTATTAGTCTTGGCACAAAATGGACGCAGGTAATGAAACACTATAACAATGCTATCTCGCCCAATATGGACGATAACAATGCAATCATTATTATAGTTGAACGAAAACAAACAGTAGCCACAAATCTTGAGTAAGGCAAGGCCAGACTGGACACTGGACGTCTGCTAGCCAAGATAGAAGGCAGTAGGACAAACTACTCTTAGAACAGGACGTAGCCGGCTAGAATTGAGGAATATCTTCAATTTAATTAAAGAATAATATGTGTATTATACACAGAGGCATGTTAAGTTAACTAGACGAGCTATGTCAAAATTTTATGTTCCATTTGTATTTTGCAGTGAAACAAAGACAACTTTATCTATCTTCCACTATCTAATACATTTTAATTATTCTGTGTCCCTCTAACATGTTGAAATTGAGACAATTGTCTGAATCTGGACATGACGAGGGACGGAAGAAAATAGCTTATCTATGAAAATTAATATCAATGATTATACCTACGTGAATTATAAACACATATTTAATTATAAAAGTGTTCATCTATAAGCGTTACTAACTTGCTGATCACTAGAACGCCACACCACTTATGGCATACTTTTACTTCACATTAATAAAACTGTTAAAATCATTATCAAGATGACATTTCCATTGTTTGTTACCTCGAAATGATATTCAATAAATTATTGTATCAAGTGGTGTGAAAAATTGTGAATAAAGATAGAATTTTAAAAAAAAGCAATGCCAAAATAGATTTCTTCTATCATAACAAAACGCTAATGTTTCTCTGCCGGTAAGTAGGCACTATACGGTAAATTAGGGTAGCGGAAACACCGCCCACCCCTAATGTTTACCCTTCTCTATTGCGCAGGTTGCACAACATGTATTTTCGTGCTATTCACACACACCACTTGACTAATATGAAATCCCCGTGAGTAGTAAGTCGCTCGCCGCCATATTCGTTGTCCCTCTCTAAAGGGAACTAATTGGTCATACAGCGCTATTGTACGTATTTCGCGTATCATACTGCCGACTGCTCGGTATTTGCAAGCAACGCCCCACATTCTCATTCTATCTCTGTCTATTTCACGCTCCGATCGCAGCTGAACTCGTCTGCCGCTGATATAAAAAGTTTCACGGTGCCGAACATACGTTTTCATCCTCCATCTCGTTCTATTGCGCTAAGATGCGCGCCGTTTCCCATAAGAGTGTGTGTGTACTCTTCCGTCTGATTGTTACCGCGTTGGCCTTTCTTCTCGAAAAAGTGTTGCGTTGTTGCTCCGCCGCTTGTTCGAGGCGAAAATCGCTCCGCGGTGGTCGTTTGTTTTGCGAGTGTATTTTAAGTGTAGCGTTTTGATATTTTAACAAAGGACCGTTCCTAATTATCAAGCAAATAAGTGGAAGTTTGTCAAAATCTTGTGTTTTGATCAGAGACATGTTGGTTTAGTATTCAAGTGTTCCAGTGTTCATGTGTTAAAATTTGGGCGGGAGGCCATTTCAAAGATGGCGAAACGTCTGTTTGTATATAATGTGCCGGAGGTGGGGAATCTCGTCCGACTGTTGAAGGTTGCGACTGTTTATCTGCGTACGTATTGCGTCGTTTCGGGGCCGATTTTACCGTTTCTCTTATTAAGGTCGCCATCTAATCGGCCGTTTTTATTTGGTTCACCCGATTTCGTAAACTCGAAATTTTCACCTGGTCTTCCACGGAATATTGTCCCTCCTAGCGTCCTAGCCTTGTAGCCTTTGTCTGCGTAATACCTGCCAGTTTTCTCACGTGGTAAAACAGGCACCGTTCATTAAATATTAATATTTTACGACTCCGTCGATAAGATGCCCACGAGGTAATAATTTGATCTATTATTAGAAAAAATCCGTTTGAAATAGTCGACTTGTTTGCTACACTTCATTATGTGTCACTGTTTTCCTGATAAATTTAGACGACTCGTTACACTCTCGTCTGATATGAATACAGATCCACATGTAACAGATCGCATGCTGACCCTGAAAACATTTTGATAGTAATTCTGACGAAATATCAGTAAAAATTGTGGCGTTAAAAATTATTTCGATCCTTGCATGGTTATCAGAGAGATGAAAACAATAAATTTGTTAAGCAGATTGCCAGTAGTTGGATTAGCTGGATTCTTATCTGCACCCTTGGTCACTAAGGTTTTCAATATGAGCAAGGAGAGTGATTTGTTAATGAATGTGGAAAAGTCAAATGTGATGGTTTTTGAAAAAAATGTGAATATGACCGTATGTAATATTACAGTAAATGGAGACAGATTGAAGCAGGTTGAAGAATATTTGGAAAGTGTGTTTACAAGACACGGAAATGTGGATAAGTACATTGAGAGAAGGGTTAGTGCCGGAAACAAGAGTTAATGGTGTCTTGAAATCGATAGTGGCAAATAAGAACTTATCGAAAGAAGCAAAATTGGCAGTACCTACACAATGGAGTTCTGGTACCAACCCTTATGTATGGTAGTGAAGCGTGGTGTTGGAAAAAAAAGGATGAAAGTAGACTGAATGCTGTTGAAATGCGATCTATGTGTGGTAACACTATGTATGATAGGTGTACAAATTAATGTCTAAATTAGAGCAGAGTGCAAGGCTGGGATAAGCATTATTGACAAAATTAAGAAAGGGCTTTTACGATGGTCATATGGAGCGAATGAGTGATGAAAGAACGGCTTAAAGAAGTTTAAATGCAAGTGTGCCTGGATGAAGAAGCCGCGGAAGGCCGAGAAAGACATGGCATGACCAAGTACGACAAGTACTTGAAAGTGGACATGTGAAAAGTCAGAATAATCGGCGTATGTGCATGAGAAGACGTATGAATGTAGAGGAAGCAAAGGAAGTCTGTCAGGACAGAGTGGTATGGCGTTCTGTTCTCTCTAACTACCCCTACGGAATGGCGTGATGGTTAGTTAGTTAGTTAGTTATGAAATTAACCACAGGAAGCGTATATTTTCAGAAAAAGCCAAACACTAAATTACTTTTTTCCATTATATTTTTATGACTGATTTTTTTTCAACTTTTTTTGTCTGCTATTACTAATTTATTTCTCGCGTACCACAGGTTGGGAACCGCTGATTTACAATGCTTATAAGTCATCCCAATGTTGATTGAATAACAGTGTAATATACTAAATACTAATGATGTTTTGTTGGTTGCAGGTTCGGTGATGTGAGTTGAGGCCCGCCTCCCAAGATGAAACGTGCAGGGGTCCCGCGCCTTGCGGGCCCCGAGGACCAGCCGCCCCTGATTATAGCCACCGGGCCCCAGGTAACCATGCTATTCACTAACCAAAATATGTCAAAAAATTAGCTGGTAAAAGTTATAAGCATAACAAATTTAAGATTCATCTTCAGGCGTTTCCTAGTAGGTGATATAATTCGGTAAAAATCTCACTTGCAATCATAAAGGTTTCTGCTAAAATGCTTAGCAATTTTCTCAATGGATGACAGAGAGTTCACATGTGAAGCATCGCGCCATTTTACCGTATATTGGCAGATATGGATATCAAATACTAGGTGAAATGGGGAATGTTGTAATACATCAAGTGGCCACTTAACCCAGCCAATGACAGGTCATAAGCCCTGTAAACGCCTAGATATCCATATTCCCTTCCAAGTTTCTCGTCTCTGTTGAGATGTCAAATTGAAAATATGTCTCGATCATTTGTTACACAAAGGCAGAAGTTACAAACAATTTACTCTGTTTTGGCATCAGTAATCCGCTGATCCGTAGGGCAGGGATGGGGAAATGGCGACCTTTTTATTAATATTATGGTTAATTTATATAGCGCCGTTTTCGTATAAATATACCTCGAGGGCGCTTCAAACATTGAATTTAACAGCTTGGGAAATTTAAAGTGAATGAAACTCGCTCTACGCGTAGAAAATACAATTATCAAAATTAATCAAAAGATTATCTTATCGAAAGAAGCAAAATTGGCAGTACACAACGGAGTTCTGGTACCAACCCTTATGTATGGTAGTGAAGCGTGGTGATGGAAAAAGAAGGATGAAAGTAGACTGAATGCTGTTGAAACGTCATCTCTCTGTGTGGTAAGACTATGTATGATAGGTGTACAATTGTCCAAATTAGAGCAGAGTGCAAGGCTGATGAGATAAGCATTATCCACAAAATTAAGAAAGGGCTTTTACGATGGTTTGGTCATGTGGGGCGAATGAGTGATGAAAGAACGGCTAAAAGAAGTTTAAATGCAAGTGTGCCTGGATGTAGAAGCCGCGGAGGGCTGAGAAAGACATGGCATGACCAAGTATGTCAAGTACTTGAAAGTGGACTTGTGAAAAGTCGGAATAATCGGCGCATGTGCATGAGAAGATGTATGAATGTAGAGGAAGCAAAGGAAGCCTTTCAGGACAGAGGGGTATGGCGTTTATCCTCTCTGCCTATCCCTACGGGGAAATGGCGTGATGGTTGGTTAGTTAGTTAATCAAAAGATTTAGAGAAGTAATAGGTCTAAAGTTTCTTTCAAGCATGTTTCAATCTAGCCTGCGATCGATATCGGTAGATATTATTAAACTTTACTTTGAACAAGACTTCACTAGAAGGGCGTTTCTATACATATTTTCTAAAAATACACGCTCCCTAGGGTTAATTTCATAACACCACTTATCAAATTCCACTGTCACGTGTGACGTAGATGTCTAGTGATGGCGTAGATGCCTATTGATGACGTAGTGGGTAACTAGACACCTCAGACACTGAAGTATTTTTCAAGTTTTGAATGTCACTTCTCTGAAATTCTTGTTCGAAGGCCTATGTACTGTTGGGGAATGAGTTTGTGGCCCTCGGAAGGAATGCGGCTAGTGCTGTTACAGCTACACTATTCTGAAAATCGATATAGATATAATCGACAAGTACCTAGCTACATAAATGAAAATTTTGACAATGGGAATAGTAAGATAGCAAAATATTGAAACAATGCGCGTTTAACTTTTTCAAGGGATAGTTTACAATAGTTTTAATATCAATTATTTAAATATCAATTTTTTTATTAAAACAAAGATAGTGTACAATAGGGATACTACACAATTGAAATTGAAACAAGAAGTTTGTAATATTATTACTAAGTGAGTGTAGTATGTCGGTTTATGTGGTACACGTGGTCTGGCCTATTGTTTGTTTATGGTTGAGAGATGAATACATGGGTAATTTACGACTTTTTTAGTTATAAGTGTGATATCGCACCCATAACTCTACTCACCCATAATAAAAAACGTCTTAAATTATCTATCCATTCATGTCTCAACCTAACACAAACAATAGACTTGCCCACATGTAAACTATATTCGCTTAGCAATAATAAATCCCCTTATTCCAATTTTAATTGTATACCATCCCATGAAAAAGAGAACTGCTGTGTTTCGGAATCCCGAGATATTTTCAAAAATAAACTAGCGATCTGAATCGGCAGTAGTACGCGCATCACTAAATGTCCCCATGATCTAGGGGCGAGCGGGTAGAAGAGGAACGTGGCGGGGGATGCACCCTCCGCACACACTTCTTTCCCCGAAGGCCACGAACTCATTCCCCGACTGTAGGTGCAATGCTGGGAAGGGCTATTTGACCAACACTCATATCAAACAGTTAGCAAATTTGAAGTTCGAGTAGAACTTGTAGTTTTGCTCTACCATAAGGCTTGATTTATGTACGTTAGTCTTCGAATAAGAATTCACTAGGGGACGTTTCTATGCAATTTTTCAGATGGGTTTTATAAATTTATTTAACAGAATGGGGTTCTTTCCGATTTTTTATTTTTTACTTCAAAAAATTGGTTGAAAAATTACAATATCAAGGGAATTTTTTAATATTTTTTACGATGTCATTTGAATTTTCTAGCGCGGTTTGAAATAGCGCTTTTTCAAATCGCTCGCAAAATCCTCCATTTGGCGCACATGCGGTGTGACGTCACAGCAATATAGGCGCATACTACAGAATGAATTTCCCGCCTTTTACGGTCGACGACTATGACGCCATTAGCCAATAACGGGCGTTAAAACAGCGTTTTTAAAACATAAATTTATAAATGAAAACAAAATTTTTGATCATTTGTGTTTTATATCGTTGGAATTGTAAAAATATACTTTAAATATTTATAACGTTTTTAAGAATATTCATGTTATTGGAAGAACCTCATTTAAATAATAAATCTTGCAGCCCTAATGGTGTCTATAAATAGCTCTCTCTCTCTTCAATATCTTATCTTCTTGCATTGTTAGAAAAACTATTCTCTGAGGGGGGCATTCACGATGCATAGATAGACTATTATAAACTCACTGCTCTCACGAACTGTACATAACTAGTTTGTGTCCTGTTTAATTTTTAAAGCAATTTACATTTTATTTATTTTAGATTTTACTTATTTATTTTTAATAAAATTTTAAAGCATTTCACATTTATTTATTTATTTAAAAATTTTAATTATTTATTATTTAAAAGTTTTAAGCAATTTATATTTTTATTTATTTTTAAATTTCACTTATTTATTTTAGATTTAAATTTTTTAAAGCAATTTATTAGATTTATTTTAATAAAATTATAAATATTGAATATGTTATACCAGAATGTGTTGCAACAGTCGTGTGGGGAATAATTAATCAATGCCAATCAATTCATTGTCACCTTCCTTCCACATAATTTATATCGCCTATGTAGGTCCAAAACAGCATATTAAGCTACACTAGAAAGCAGGAAAGACGAAAAAACCTTATAATTTCAGTAACAAAAAAGATGTTTTTTAATTTCAATTCTGTTTGGTTTAGTATTTGTTGTTTTGTGTCAAAAAAATATTTATACTAGTATGCGTTGATGAAAAATATGTTTAAATTAAGTGATCACTTACCTACCCCACTAGGCTAGGGGTGGAAAAATGGTGGCCCGCGACGTGTTTTAAATCCGGCCCCGCGATCTCGATCAGTAAAAATTATTAAGAAATTCGCCTGTTAATTTATTGATACCACCTAAAAAAACATTACTAAAACTAATAGTAGATTGCTCGTGAAATTGCAAAGTCGAAGGCGAATTCGTGAAGGATTGTTTGTATAATATTGTGGCTGATGTTTGGGTCATCAGAGGTATATCTGTGAGCAAGTGTTTTCAACCATGAAACTTCGTAAAAATAAAACGAGGAACTAATGCAAATCTGGATTGTATTTTTATAATTCCATCAAGTTATTTGAGGCCAAATTTCGATGTGTTGGTAAATGTACAATCAAAATATCATTTATCACGTCGAAACAAAATTTATTTTTTGTTGTAATTATTGCTTTCAGTAAACCCTTTTTGGCTCGCTCAAATGTTATAATTTCTTAATATGGCCCTTCTCGAATTCTATTTCCCCTGCACTAGACAATCGTATAGCCTACTCCCATGCAATAATATCAAATATGGCAGAAAGCTGTTGTTAGTTATAAAATGCAAATCAACAAAAATGATATTAGCCACCAGATCACTTGGTAAATGGAGGCAAATTCATATGGAGGAGCCCCACCCTTTCCCTAGACTGTTTTAAAGACTATTGAGTCTTTTTCCAGTCCAGCCAACTCTACCGATTTTTTCAACAAACTAAACCGTGATTTTAAGATTGTTAGTGATGATCAAAATACGGATGGATTTTACGTTTATGTACGCAAACAAATGCTTTCATTGCCCCTACCACTGTGTCTGTCACGGCTTATGTTTATAATTGTCACTGTTTCGGATCACCCAAACCAACCAGAGTCGGCCCAATTAACAGTATTAGGGTAATATTAGTTTCTATCCCGACATATAATTTATTAGTACGTATTACTAACCACTTGTGTGGAGACCGGTATCCCGCCTCGCCGGAGTACCCATCCCAGACATCCACCCGTGCATCCGGGCGGTCAGGGTCTCAATAGAGGGGGGGATTAGGGAAAAGTGAGGGAAGGGGACAGAACGCATGCATGTGTGCATCTCAACACTATCATCCTATCTGGCAGACACTATTTCATACGTCCCCTGCCGTTCCTTATCACAATACCTATCCAAAGACCATCCTCAGGCAAATTTATGAAAATAAAATGACAGATATTCAAATATTCTTCAGTCACCTTATAATCTTTCATGATTCATTTTCCTTTTGATTAATTCAAGGGTCAGCCGTCTGAGATTACTTTACCTCCTTGTTATGGTTTAAATACACTAACGGAGTTGTTGCCTTGTGATTTACTTGCAATATTCATTTTGACCGATTGCAAGACATCTGTTGGATCAATTTCAAGATTTGAATGCACCAATCAATGCGTTTTGTATAGTTTTACCACAAAAACGCACTCTAATTTTCGTAACAGACTGCTGTATATCACAAACGCAGTTAGTAGTAGTAATATAAAGGAATAATATGTCTTTTGTGGACTTTGGTGTTAGGACAGTGATTTGTCATTTGGTTGACTGCATTATTTTTTGCCCGTTCTGAATAAAAATATGATTTATTATCAAATACAAAAATTTTCCTTCAATCTATTACAGTCAATTATTATTGGTAAAGACAGTTGGCGCTGGTACAGAAATAAGTGCTGGAATCCAACAAATAAATCGTCTATGTAAGTTCGATACCGCGTATGAGCCAATAAGTTCAAAATACGCATCTTTTGGTGATTTTCGTTGAACGAAACAATCCGCATCGATTGGTTAATTCAAATTTTAACAATTAGACTTTATCAAATAATAACTTTCTAGCACTCGGTTAATGTCAAATACTGGCGAATAAACCATTCTTCACACACAATACCGATGTATATCCCGATACCAATTTCATGTTTACCTCTTTTTTTTTGACAAAACATCGGAGGGTATTTTTGTCTCCCCTGAACTTTTTTGACAAATGATGGTTCTTCCGCGGTATTGAACGTTACACAGACGAAATACTTAAACTATGGTAGTGATATTAAACTCAAAACAATTCTGCAGATAGTGGGTAGATTTCAAGTCGTCTTGCAGATACATAGCGAATGGACAGTTGGGATTCTAGCTCCGTATTTGCAATCCATAAAATAATAATGATTTTACATCAAAAGTTAATTTAATAGGGTCATTTCTGTAAACTAGTATTGAGTGAAATAGTCTACGAGTGATTGTTTGATTAAGATGTGTCCCTGTGTCACCAATGCTTTAACGTGCGGTGTTGTTTGCTTTCCAGATACAGCAGCAGGGATCGGTGGGAGCGGTGCACGCCCCGGGCGGGCCCCTGGGGCTCCACGAGGCCCCCATCCTCGCACCAGACCACCATAATCGGTAAACGAACCCTCCGTCTATCCATTCTCCTCCATGCTACGTCCCGGTTCTCCTGTCCCTTTATCCATTCCAACTAAACTAAATTCTGTTTATTATTAATATTCAAAGCACTAACTTTGTGGTCCAACATTTTAATAATATTAAATATTATATAAACAATAATATTGGTGTAGTGTCGTTGTCTTTTTATGTTAAATAAAATTTGTATAAAACCACTCACCGACTTTTCTGTCTACCGGTTTCGAGACGTAACCCGTCTCTTCGTCAGGACAACAACACTACACCAAACATGCAAATACACACCTTCACCATAGTAGATTTTACAAATATATAAAATCAACATGCAGATTAGACACATGCTTCACTACGCCAACCACCAATGGTTAAAGATTTATGAAGCTAGGTATTTCAAAAGGATTAACAATTGGAAAGGGAGGACCATTACAATGAAATATCGAATAATGGGCTATATTGGAAAGTTACTCGATTATTAATTAATTGGGCTATATTGGAAAGTAACTTGATTATTAATGGTATTTGCATGTTGGTGTAGTGTTGTTGTCCTGACGAAGAGACGGGTTACGTCTCGAAACCGCTCGATAGAAAAGTCGGTGAGTGGTTTTATACAAATTTTATTAACTTCTAAAGGTGAAATTGTATTTAGTATGCGGCTATTGTTGACAACGGCTGCAACCTTTCAAGGTTGCTGCAAATTGCATTTGCAAATTTTTCAAATGCTCCAACTAAATATTTCATTAAATCACAACTTACATTAAAATATTAGAAATCTAAAGGAATAATTATTATCGACCATCTCAGGTTACCCCAGTAGATAGAAATACTCATTCGAATTCGGTAAAAATCCACAGATGTTCTTATTCTTAACTGTAACGTAAAATTTTATATTATAATAAGATCATAGAACTGTTAAGTTAACACTAGACAAGCTATTTCAAAGAGAACTGTAAAAATTTTATGCTTCATTTGTATTTTGCAGTCAAACAATGACAACTATATCTATCTTCCACTATCTAATACATTTCAATCATTCTGTTTCCCTCTTAACGAGTTGAGATTGAGTCAAAATCGACTCAATCTTACTAGGACTAGGACATGACAAGGAACGGAAGAAAATAGCCCATCTAAAATAGAAATCATTGAATAAGATGCGAATGTTTTCAGTGCCAGTTTGATAATGCCCTAACAAGACGAAACAACTGTTACATTATAAATATAATATTAAAAACACTAACCAAAGTAAATGCCAAGTCGATCTGATGCAGCTGACGCTCGATTTTGGTCGATTATTATTTGACATAGGAAGCTGTATGCATGCGAGAATTAAGAGATGAATAAGGCGGAAAAGAAGGCCGAACGAAAGACTCGGGTCCCAGGAGATACCAGGAGACCTAAACCCATCAATTCAGTAGAAAAATTTCCGTTACCTTGGTCTTATGGGGACTGGAAAAGGAGTAGATCTTCTGGGCTGCACTTCACCACTTAACGTCAACAAAAACACAAAACGATCTTGATTTGACTGTTGTCAACTAACAAATTTAATTAATATACGAGTGCCTGTTCGAGTTACCCGTATTAATGCACTATTTTACTGTAGCCAATCATCGACCAGTTACAGTGCTAACTCACCGATACGAAGAATGCACGCACTGGCTAACAAGTATACTAACAATATTGATGTTTTTAACACAAATCTAGTGCATTATAGGGAACAGTGTCTGGATGCCATCTCTGGCGGTAATGAATAGCTACCTACTGTGTAATCATTTAAAAATGTCTATGTAAAAGACCCATGGGCGTAAAAACAATAAAATAAAACAGATTACAACAATTTCGCTTATGATGCAATAAACAATGGATGTGGAGTTTAAATAGTTCAAGGTTGATTTTATGTTTATTTAATGCGGATGTGTTTATAAGATGAGCAGGACGCGAATTGTTACAATTTTGGACTACCCGCAAAGTGCCATAGATAATTGGTTATGTGGATAGAGGACGGTATAGACAGGGAATATAGGAATATGAACCGAGGATTTACTGGGGCAACTTGTTCCAAGAATGACTAGCACAAATCATCACCAGCAACGCCTCTAGAAACCAAACCCATCGGCCAAACCACAATCAATACATAATACCATAGTAATTACGATTGATTCCTAGTGAGCCTTGACCTAGTCATTGTGACCTAAATATAGTACAATTTCACCATTGAAAGAAAAGTAATGATTCAGCTATTACATATAAATAAATTATATGATGTAATTACGGTTTGGATTCATTTGTAAAGAACATCAGGAAATAACAGTGACCCTGTTAGTTACTAAATTAGCCATCGACCTTCATAAATATACCTCTTTTGTACTCTTTTATATCAATTTATGATACACAAATATTATGTAAAGTCGCTAATAACAAATTAGTAGCCTGGTGATTCGAACCAAACCAGTCCTTGGGTACTATCTTGTACTATAGATTATGATGCCCTATTATCAATATTAAAATTAACATCTCTAAGCAACCGTAGATTACAAAATGATGTTGTTCTTTTATATAAATTAATAAATAATAAACTTGACTGTCCAGTGTTGTTGAATGAGGTCAGATTTCGCATACCGGGTCGCACCACAAGAAGTTGCCATTTGTTTAATCCAAACACTGAAAATATAAATTACGCTATAATTACACCATAAATGGGATTCAAAGGAATGGCAAGTTGGTGTGCGAGGGTGTTGATCTCTTCAACTCCAGCATTGGATCAGTCAAGTCAACTTGTAATAAACTCTAGTATTGTATTGTTGTGTATTCCCTTAGTCCTTATAGAATAAACTGTTTTGTGTTTCCGCTAATCTATAACGAAACTTTCTATAAGGCATATGTATTATATATATTTTACATTTTTATGTATTTCCAAATATGTTTTGTATTCTCTTTTTATGAAAAGCCTGTATAGGCGTTTATAATGATTAAATAAATAAATAAACACTACTTGTTATCAAATTCCGCCATCTAAAGACTCCAGCACTTGGGCCAATACACGAAACGTGTGTTACATTTATTTTTTACCTTGTATGATGTACAAGGTTTGTATTTCATCAAGGGAATTTTCTATCAGCGACTGTCCTTAATATTTTGTTGGGAAGAAGTCGAGGAAGGCCGAGAAAGACATGGCATGATCAAGTGCAACAAGTGCTTGAAAGTGAAGAGTCGGAATAATCGGCGTGTGTGCATGAGAAGAAGTACAAATGTAGAGGAAGCGAGGGAAGTGTGCCAGGATAGAGTGGTATGGTGTTCTATCCTCGGGGAAATGGTGTGATGGTTAGTTAGTTAATGAACTCTGCTCAGACAATTTTAGATGTGACTTTAGTTACCTGTATTTAGTAATAATGTAACTGTTTTTTCCGCAGTGAGTACGCAGCAGGTGATCAACTACTCGAAGGGGACGACGCTGCAGTACGCGGGGGCGCAGTACCCCGCCGGGCAGGCGCCCCCCAAGCTGCCCGTGGCGCAGCCCGCTCACATGACGCCCCCCGTGCAGATCAGGCACAAGGTAAACCCCTTTACATTGTTTGGACAACTCACACGGCGCTGGTTTTATGAAGTAATATAATATGTATTTTATTTATTCAACTTTTTGTACATCCAGTGGTGTACATTGGCTAAACAATCCTGTCATCAGAATTGAAAAATTACATTTACATTAATAGTTACATTTGTATTCTTTTGCTAGTCTTAAAAGGGTTCAATATCAAGCTAAGTGTGTCGGAGCAGAATGGTGTGGCGTCCTATCTTCTCTGCCTATATCTTTGCAGAAATTTCTGCTATTAGTTAGTTAGCTAGCTTAATTTATTACTCGGTAGCTTCCCATACAAACGTATTCCTCGATTTTCTCCCTGGAATTTAAAATTAGAGCAATGATTTTTTCACATATTTAAGATATCGACCAAATGCGTGTTTGCATCGTTTTTTTTTTTAGTAGGAGATAAAGATATTATTTTTTTAAAAGACGATAAAAACACGCATCTGGTCGATATCTAAAATGTGTGAAAAAAATTATTGCTGTAATGTTACATTCCAGGAGCAAATCGAGGAATACGTTTGTATGGGAAGCGGCCGCGAGTCAGTGGTGGAGTATGCTCTTAAGACGTGCGTTACCATCGATGAACCAACCTTGTTAAGATTCTTGCGATGTGACTCAAGTTGTTTGTGTTGCAGGGCGGCGGCGCAGGCTCCCCGGGGGCGCCGGCGCCCGCGCGGGCACGCAGTTCCAGCGCCTCAAGGTGGAGGACGCGCTGTCCTACCTGGACCAGGTCAAGTTCAAGTTCAACAACCAACCGCAGGTGTACAACGACTTCCTGGACATCATGAAGGAGTTCAAGAGCCAGAGGTGAGACACGCGACACACAAACACCACAACACGAGAAACCTTTGTCATTAATATTATTGGCTAAAAAATTTAAATTAAAAATCACAAACTCCTCTCCGAGAGCCACACGATCCAAAATGCAGAAAATATTGAAGCAAGTAAAGACACACACTACTTTTGGTCGGAGGGATGATGAGTATTATGCTGTCAAGCTCTACAACGTGCTCCCTTTGTCCATCAGATCAATTAAACAAGAGCGTTTCTTCAAAAAAGCCGTGTCAAATTGGATAGTGGAGGTGGGTAGAGTAAAGATAAACAAAATTATTCAACCTAACCGATAATCATTTTCAATTTGCAATTTTACATTTAATCAAAAACACACATCGACGGTCCCAACGTATACTGTCGAATTCGAAAAAAGGCGATTTTCGTTTTATTGCTTTAAACTGTCCAATTTACATATTTTTTTAGGTGCTCAAAATAAAAATATTCGATTCATAAAACCCCCAAAATTTAAGAGGAATTTTTTTTAGACTACCTAAAATATTATGTAAATTGCACAGTTTAAAACAATAAAACAAAAATTGCCTTTTTTCAGATTCGATACGTTGGGACCGTCGACATGGATCCAAAAATAATTAAAAAATAATAATTGTACAATTAGTCCTCGGCACGGGTCACCCCAGTGAGGACAAATATATTTCTTTAACTATTTTTTATTATTATTATTTAATATTAGGCGAGCAGCTTAAAGCTGATATGCCTAAATCGGACAGTTAGTTAGGTTTAAACTTGTCCAGTCCATTCTTAAACCCATTGTTAATAAATTATTAAATAAATATAATTTCACAAGACGATAGGCGAGATTCTTTTTTATATTCACCATTTTCTTGCACTCCATATATTAGTCGTGGGATCTCTCGAAAACTCTGAACCGTAAGTTAGTACTGGCCTAATAAGGGTTTCGCAGTGTGGATTTCTCGAGTAGAGTCTAGACTTGCGTTTCTGGAGAGCACAGTTACCTGAAAACGTCTCTTGTTGCAGCATCGACACCCCGGGCGTGATCGCCCGCGTGTCCAACCTGTTCAAGGGCCACCCGGAGCTCATCGTCGGCTTCAACACCTTCCTGCCGCCCGGGTACAAGATCGAGGTGCAGGCTAACGATCAGGTAATACCATGATCAGGTAATACCATACGGCGGCCCGAGGAGGAAGAATCCCAATTCATTTTAGTGAGATATTTCGCTCTTAAAGGAAAGACTTAAGAATAGTTTGAACTTGTATCGACGTATTTTGAGGATGTACTTACATGTTTACTGATTTCCAATCTAATATAATCTTTAACCCCTCTGTCCGCTGGCCATACAAAAGTTTGTGACGATGTTTAAAATACAAAAACCTTTTTAAATACCCTTTAGTTATCCTGATAAATGAAAAAAAACCCAGCCTAGCATGGGTATAATCCAGTAATTTGTCTACAAGTATTTGTATACGTTCAAAATGTTGTCAAAAAGATTTACTGGTTAAAATGAAAAGCAAACAAAATTGTATAGACATCTTCAGGCGTCTTCTAGTAAGTAATAAAGCTCGATAGAACCTTACCTACACCCAATAAAGATTGATTGCCAAAATGACTTTAACAATCTTTCTCAACAGATGTCACCAGAGAGAAAAAATGTTGAAAATTGTCGAAAAACAAACTCAAATTTGGAAGCTTCTGTACAAATTCAATATATTATATATTAGTTTCCAAAAATTTGTCATATATGGTTGTTAGATGATGGGCGGAAATGGGGAATGTTGAAGTACATCAAGTGGGCCAAATTAACCCAGCCAATGACAGGTCTCAAAAACGCATAGATAACCCACATTCGTTTCCAGAGTTTCTCTGTCTGTTGGGATATCAATATCTGAAAAAAAAAACATGCCCAACGAGGGCACTTTTAATTTCTTTTAAGCATAAGTACTGTCGAACCTGGAATATATAATTTTGTAAACGCCGAAAGCTGGATATTTTTACAGCACATAAAAGTGTTAAATCTTTTTTTCGCAATCTCTCGACTATTTGAGTTCTGTTCTGGTCTATAGCGCGGCGAATTGTGTGTTGCAGGTTTACGCGTACCAGGTGTCGGTGTCGATGCCGTCGCCCAACTCGGCCCTGCAGCACCAGCAGGGCCACAACAACGTCTCCCACGCTGGTTTGTATCACAAATGTACACGCAACCACTTTATACTCTTTACTAGTCCTAGTCGCCGCCCCGCGCCACGTCCCCAGACACAAGTAAAAGGCGTCAGTTATATGCGACACCTAAAATGAAAACCGCATCTGGCTCCCAGAATTTACAATCGTATCCCACCTGAAAATAAATAAATAAATAAAATAAAAAATAAAAAATAAAATAAAGTATTGTAAATGAATACCTCAGCACGGGCAATTGCCCAGTGAGGTATTTCATAGATCTAAAAAAAATATGTAAATTATGTAATAAATAAATAAAATAAATGCCCAGCTAAACGGATTCCCGTAGGCTGTTACCACGAAATATTTATTTACATGTGATTATCATGTTAATATTTCATGTGTGATACCTTGGACTGGTACTGAAGCGTAAGACTGATCGTCCTAACCTTCATGCAATAAAATGATACCGATGCAGTGCCCTTTGAACCATTGGAATGTAGTTATATAGATTTTTATGGGGAAATTCGTGTTTTTGGCATCAGTAATCCGTCGATATTTACATTCAATAAATTGTAAATGTAAAACATAATTAATTTAATTCATTGATTAAACACTATCTCATAGTTACGATTCAATGCAAATCACATATTTGTGTCTGGTTACGTCTATTGGGGCGAATTAAATTTAAGTTTTCAATACCATAATTATTAGCGTTTTCTTTGGCGTTTTTGGTACAGAATGTATGGAATATTACCAAGTGCTAGTAACAGATGTTCCCTAAAGTTGGCATCTAATAATTGTACTAAAGACGCTGTGAAAATGTTAATACAATATACTCAATTTGCCGATAATATCATAAATATACAGTGTGATGATTTCATCACTAGTAATTTTACAGTGTGATGATTTCATCACTAGTAATTATACAGTGTGATGATTTCATCACTAATAATTATACAGTGTGATGATTTCATCATTAGTAATTTTACAGTGTGATGATTTCATCACTAGTAACTTTACAGTGTGATGATTTCATCACTAGTAATTATACAGTGTGATGATTTCAATCACTAGTAATTATACAGTGTGATGATTTCATCACTAGTAATTATACAGTGTGATGATTTCATCACTAGTAATTTTTTAAAGAAACGCACAGTAAATGTTATTTTCTTGTCACAAATGTGTCAACTTATATCTCTCAGTTTTCTTTTGGTATACTATAACATTTGCCTTTTGCCAACGAAGGCCCTTTAGGTATAGTTAAGCCGAGTGTGCAGAATTGTGTTAATTAGTTTCCAAAAAGGATTTTCTTTCTAACCGTACCTAAAGGGCCTAAATCTATTGTATACAAAGAATTTTAACTAAAAATGGCCTTTTAAGCAGTACAAGAGATATAAGCACACCAGCAAAAGCTGCCTGCCTATTATTATAATAATAATAATAATAATAATAATAATAATAATAATAATAATAATAATAATAATAATAAAATGCAGTTTAAGAGCATCCCAGAGGATGTCAGAACACGCGACCTGCGGTCATTTCTCCATACAATTATAATCCTCTGGAATTTAGCACTAGAGCAATAATTTTTTCACACATTTTAGATATTGACGAACATGTTTGTATCCCCATTTTTTTTAAATAATTTATTATCTCTTTTAACAAATAAAATATTTCAAAAAAATTAAAATGATGCAAACATGCTTCTTGTCGATATCTAAAACTTAAAATCAAAATTCTATTTCTAGACAGAATTGTGTAGTATATAATTTAGTTAGTGGTTGATTTTACATTTGATTTTCTTTCCCAGGGACGCAGGCGGTGCTGGGGTCGGGCCCCACGGGGCTCCTGGTGGGGCCGCCCACGGTGCCCTCGCAGCAGTCGCACCCCCAGCATCACTTGGTGCAGATTATTCCCGGGTAAGTTAACTTCCCATCAAGCATGACATGGTTTCATTGAGACATTAAAATTAAAATAAATATTAAAATTAAAATAAAAATAAAATAAACATACAAGATACTAAATGATTACTACGACTGACCCCGGCACGAGATGTATCAATTAATTCCCAACACCAATCTACGGGGTCATAACAACTGGAAGCTCTATCGTCCCCAATCAGAATAGGGATCTTCCCGATAACACGAACATTCTTAAAAACGTTATAAATATTTAAAGTATATTTTTACATTTGTGTTGTTTTTTGGGATTATCCGTGTTGTGTTTTTTTTCTCCTCTCCGACGTTTCGGCCACCTTACTATCTATACTTCACCCTGAAGATGGCGCCTGCAACGGTGGCCGAAACGTCGGAGTAGAGAAAAAACACAACACGGATAATCCCAAAAAACAACACAAATAGAAATAACAACCACCGTGAAAATCTACGCACATATATTTTTACAATTCCAACGATAAAAAACACAATGTTCAAAAATGTTGTTTTCATTTATAAATAAATTTATGTTTTAAAAACACGAAAATACGAATGATTTTTAACGCCCGTTATTGGTTAATGACGTCATACCCGTCCACCATGAAAGGCGTGAAATTCATTACGAAGTGAGCGCACATATTGCTGTAACGTCACACCGCATGCGCGCCAAATGAAGGATTTTGCGAGCGATTTGAAAAAGCGGCATTTCAAACCGCGCTAAATAATTCATATGACATTGTTAAAATTTAAAAAAAATTCCCTTGTTATAAAAAATCGGGAAGAACCCAATTCTACCCCTTTTTTTTCAGTAGTTGGCCGCTCGTTAACATTCTATCGAGAGAACTCTCTGCTTATTATACGTGTCCTCAGGTCCACGGGCCCGTCACTGATCCACGCCGTGGCGGCGCCGGCGGCCGCGCCGTCGCCCACGCCGCTGCTGGCGCCCGCCGCCCCGCCCGCGCCTCCGCCCGCCCGCCGCGCCCGCGCCGCCCACCAACACGCTGCACCACATCTCGCAGGCGCACCAGCAGCTCGAGGCGCCGCCCACGCACAGCGCCCAGCAGCCCGTCGAGTTCAACCACGCCATCGAGTACGTCAACAAGATCAAGGTGAGACATTACATACCCCTATTCAGCAACACAATCTCTTTTCATTTACTTTATTTTAACGTTAATACAAGATATGCACTAGTGTCCTTTAATTTTCAACATGATTATTAATTTTTAAAAATTTGAAAAACTTTGAGGCCTTGTCGGCACGAGTTAAAATCATTGTACACATATGAAATTTCGTATCTGAATAGGCCATAGTAATTGCAAAAAAGATAGAGGGTATGCGTTTTCAAAATCGAAACAAAAAAATTTTTTGTCATATAAGGGACACCTAATATGCACGTTTGTTGAAAGTCAAGACAATCAGTAGGTAATACATCCGATACACTGCACTTGGTGTGCCAATGCAGTGCCCTATGCACCATTGGATGCGTATAAGGGAAAGTAGTAGTAGATTGTTAATTATCCTCTTATCTGTAGTCTTTAAGTTAGTACGGGGAAAAGTTTTGATAATTATATGTTTGCTTTTTAGAATCGCTTCAACCGCCAGCCGGAGAAGTACAAGCGCTTCCTGGAGATTCTGCACGCGTACCAGCGCGGCCAGAAGGAGCTCAAGGAGCCGCAGGTCAAGCAGCAGACGGAGCAGGAGGTCTACGCTCAGGTAGGCTCCATTGTGTTATATTTTTTTAGAATAATGTCGACAAAAAAATAAACATTAACCTGTAAAATGCTTTCCTCGGCACAGGGTCCCCCAGTGAGAAATACAAAAAATGACATAGTGTGTCCACATTCACTGTCTTAGCTTCACCAATTTAATGTTCTGTCACTTATTTTTACTGCTTGTTATCCCTTTTATGCTTAACTCTGTATTTTAAAATGGATTTTTCCGTAAATAAAATAATAAATAATTGTGACCTATCATCATTACACTTCAAGACTTGTGGCAGTCTTGTCAGCATATAATAATTGCACGCTTAACACAAATAGATTAGACGCAGGAAACAGAATTCAGCCCGTGTGAGGCACAAGGCCCATGTTGGCTAAATTCCCTGTATTGCCAATACCGTGGGCCCCCTTGGTCGAGTGTTTTTGTATGTCTATTTCAAGTATCTGTATTTAAAATGCAAGCAACAATGAAGTGATCTGTGTTGGCAGGTGGCCAAGCTGTTTGAGAACCAGGACGACCTGCTGCAGGAGTTTGGGCAGTTCCTGCCGGACGCCACGGGCGGCGGCGCCATCAAGTCCGCCACGGCCGCCCTGACGCCGCGCGCCCGCCCGGCCTCGAGCCCTCGCGCCCGCGCGCCGCCTCGCAGGTGCTGCAGGTGACTAAACAACATACCCCATTTTTACCTCCCTTCCATCCTAGGCAGACACTGAGATAGATAGATAAAGAAACATTTGAGTTCTTATGATATACTCAAATATTTCAGTTTTGGGACTGCTTTCAAATAGTCAGAAATAACTGTGTCAGAAAGCAGGAATCAAGTTGTGCTGGAGTGGGATTCAAACCTAGAGATTCTAATCCGGAGTCCTCGAATCTACCACTAGACCACAACCCGGTTCTATTGTTTTATTGTTTTAAACCGTCCAATTTACATAATATTTTCAATATCGTAATTACCGCTGTCATGTGTAGCGCAACGCAATGGAAAGCATGCTGGTGGAGACGGAGCTGTACCACCCGGCGGCGGCGCGGCCCGCCTCCCCGGCCGCCGTGCAGGCGCCGCCCGCCGCCCGGGGGCCCCCCGAGCCCGCGCCGGCGCCGCCCAACCACCACCAGAAGCACGCGGCCCCGCACCACGCGCCGCCCGCCCTCGTCTCCGCCCACCACCTCAAGCGCTCGCCCAGCTTCTCCAAACAACCAGATGGGTGAGCACAATAACTAGATACCAAACTAATGTTAATCATAAATAAATCAATTAAAGCATTTAATGTACCCTGTGAAATTTGAGTGGTCGGCGTGTCGAAGGCCGTGCCCCTTGATGCACACAGGGAGAGCAATAGAGGAAGCGCTCCGTATTGGCTATACCTAAACATCGATAGTATTCAGTCAACCCCGTACGTTTCCTACAGAACATTCAAATAGGTTTATTATTGCAGAATTTAAAAAATAATTTTTCGTGTTGTTTTTTAATTTTATCAATGATCTCTCTTGCCCTAGGTTCGGTGGGTGCCCCGCCCCCCAAGAAGCACAAGTTGTACGCGCCCCGCGACGTGAGCCACGCGGAGGCGGCGCGCTACGGAACTCTCAACGACTTCAGCTTCTTCGACCGCGTGCGCAAGGCGCTCCGCAGCCAGGAGGTGTATGAAAACTTCCTGAGGTTAGTTAGTACTAATAGTTAACTGATTCTTGTACATTTTAAAATCTGAACATTTTTCAATAAAACGCCGAACGAAATTTGAAAATGTGTTCATTCGGGCTAATTTCGAAGGTCAAAACAATTAAGGTAGCTGGAGATCTAGCCTCTTTGTACAGCTTGAGGCGATTGCTTTATTAATTGTCCGAATAATAAATAAATAAATAAATTGGACTGGTATTACTGAAGCGTAAGACTGATCATCTTTCCTTCAGATGCACTGCACTTGGTGTAGCAATGTTTCTGCAAAGCGTCCCATTCTAGAGTGTTGATTTCCCCGTCCCCAGATGCCTGCTGCTGTTCACCAACGAGATAATCTCCAAGAGCGAGCTGCTGGTGATCACGGCGCCCTTCTTCACGCGGAACCCCGAGCTGCAGCGCTGGCTGCACGACTTCCTGGGGCCCGCGCCCGCCTCCCCGCCCGCCGCCTCGCCGCCCGGCCCGGGGGCCCTGCCCAACGGTCCGCCCATGCTCTCCCAAGGTACTTCCACTTAATGTTGTCCAATACTAGTATTTCACACCATTATTTCCACAAAATCAACATCCATCTCTCCAATAGGCATATCTTGAGTTATTTCACAGGAGGCGATTTTTATAGAAGCAAAATTAATATTGCTGGAATGAATAGATATTATATTATGTAAAATAATTTTTAAACTGGTAAAATCATAATTTTTAAAGAAAATTTTGTACAAATCCTGTAAAATCAAACACAGACCGGTGCATGTTTACAATACTCGTTTTACAAGTGCAGTAGCTCAAGCACAGATAACTATCAACGTAGTTAAAAGCGTGCTATTTACGTGCTAACGATTTGACCGATCACAGTTCGATACCGTGGTAGCGGTTCGGCTGTGTTCGTCGTATGTTCGGACGTTTTCGCCGAGCCGATCAAAGCCGATGCGTGCAATATCGCGGCCATTGACGCGGCCTTATGTCAAACGTCAAATCAATGCGCTTGTCGGATTATTATATTATCGACTGCTTTTCTCAATATTTGGCTTGCCGAAAACCGGCTAAATTATAATAAAGATTGAATTAATATATGTGCGAATAAGATATATCTCGAGAATTGGCTCGCGACTAGTATGCGCTCGTTTAATAATCCCGATCGATAACTTTTAACGCGTGTTCCATTGTGATCGCGAAAACGTTAGACATCCATGGGTAAGAAATCGTTATCACGTCGCTTATTACCGAATCGGTACTGATCTGTGATCGAGCAACTGAAGGATTAGTTCTCCCTAAATATAATAACAAGTATGGTAAGAGAACACTTCAGTACAGTATACTAAATATTTGTAACATGCTACCAACAAGTATTAAAAAAATATTAATTTTTCAAGCTCAAAAGAGAGACGCGTGCTGAGAACTTGGTTGCTAGAGCGCGAATTATTATATTGAGTTTAGAATTGTATTTTTATTTATATGTATTTTACAATTTTTTTTCGCTAGAGTATGTATTGTGTACTTTTATTTTTAGTTGAACATGTATTATGCACCTACTGACGAGTTGCAGTAGGCAACTCAGTAGGACATGTATTGTTTTCTTTTATGTATATATAGAAATTAATACAAAAATAAATAAAATCAAATAAAATAAACAAATTCAGGGTACGCCGTTTTGCAAGATGGATGTTAAAATTTGCTCCTAAACGAGACGGCTAAATCCATACAGATATGAAGATGCTTTTTTCAAACTCTGAAATAACAATATGTAACTTGTATTATGGACAAGACCTCACTTGTAACATAAGCAATTTTTTACTATATCAAAGCCGAGATTAAAAGTTCCAGTATTTGATATAATTTATCACCATCAATTCTCATATACTGCCGTCTCCGATTTCCCTCTATTGACAGAGAGCGTCTGTTGTCAGGTTACACGAGCGGACTCTACCTGTCTGGGGGGGAGCGCTACACCGGGGACTCCGACACCCTGGGCCCCCTGGGGGCGCACCTGCGCCAGGGACCGGCCGCAGGGCGACGCAGCCCTGGAAGTTGGTGAGTTTGAGTTTTCATTTCACTAAAGTCTAGTGCGGACATTATTATTGGATTGTAGACGGGCACTTTTGCTGGTGTATCTAGTTTCTTGTATTGTTTTTGAGGAATGTTTGAGTAAGAATGTTAGGTTAGTCATATTAGCTTGAATCTGCTGAAGAGGAAGCCGCTTCTCTTGAGGTGGTGTTAACTGCAATACAGGAATATTGGTAGATAGATACAGTACATGGTTAATATCTGCCTTGCATCGACGTAAATCAATTGAAAATCAATGATACAACGTTGATATCTAAAATTGAAAGACCTGTCTACCTAGATAAAAGTGAAGTGTCATTGTAAAGTGATCCACAGATTTATTTAAATAAAAAGGTATATCGACCTCATACGACCCATATCTACATTATTATTATTGTTATAGGCAGGCAGCTTTTGCTGGTACGCTTATATCTTGTGTACTGCTTCTTGTCTGCCTTCTGCAACGGTTTCTGAACTGGTCGATAGGGTGGCCCAAAAATCTTAAATTTACCCTACACCTCAGGGCACCCGCTAAGTTTTTTACTTTAGTTGATAGGAGTTAAGTGCTAAAATTTCAATGTCCTAGGTGGAATAAAAGGCTATGCTCAACGTCTCCAAGGTTTTTAAATTTTTGTAATTCTCCCATATTTAAAAAAATTCCAGTAGATTTTTTTGTGAAAGAAATAATACCAAGAAAAAATGTGTTGAGTTGAAAAAATTAGAACTATCAATGGTTGTTTGTGAGGAGTGCTTTTATTCAAGTGATTATTTTTGACTTTTTGTGAAAATATGGCTTTGTCATCTACTATAACACGTCAAGCGGACTCCATATTCTTTATAGGTGTCTAAAGATTTAGAACCAATATCTAGATTTAATCAGCTACCATTCATCATCAATAATATACTATGAAATAAATTAATTTACTACTTCCCAGTAGTTGTACTTAATTTAGAACGACCCTCGAAATGCCAGATTTTTTCATATTATTATTATTATTATTTATTATTATTAATAATAAATTTGTTTACATCAAAATACATATTATGTGAATACAATTTATCAGAAAATTACAAAGTAACATAAATACATAGAAAAAGATTTTAATTTTTTTTTATATATATAAACAAAAATCCCACAAAGGCATGAGCCTGTTCGTGGGTATACAAAAATGTCTGTTAGATGCTCTTATAATATTGGCAATTAACATTATACAAGTTTTTTTTTAAAAATTAAAAAAAATTATAATATAAGTAAAGGAAGAGGGGAAGAAACAATATTTACATAATATAGATGGTTAGAAAGAATTTACTTTAAAATATAACGAATTTTATTTTATAAAAAGAAAGAATCTATATTTTTGGATTGTATCCAGATCTTTATAAGTTTTTTAAAACGAGAATAAATTTGAAAAATTTGAAATAGTTATATTTTTATCAGAATGCAGAGAATTTACGAGTTTTGGTGCTATGAAATGTGCGTGTCTCTGAGCTAGCCTCGTTTTACAATGTGGGATTTCTAGCACACGGTTCCTTCTTTGACTAGTCCTATTAGAGTTTCTAGTAAAAAAGTTTTGGTGCATATAAACAAATTTAAGACATTGCAGACAATAAATTTGTCTTAATCCCATTAAATTAGCTTCCTGAAACAGTTGGAGGGAGGGGAATGTTCTATTTTTTATGGAGCATTATTTTTATTATTAATTTTTGAGCAATTTCCAGAGGCTTGATATGGTTACTAAAAGCTCCCCCCCACCCAATTATTCCATAAGAAAGCAATGATTGTACCAATGAATAATAAACCATTTTAATAATATTAAGCTGGACATAGTAACTTAAGCGTTTAAACATATAGGTTAGATATCTTAATTTATTGACAATTAATTCAAGATGATTTGTCCATCTAAGTTGGGTATCTATAGTTACACCCAGGTATTTTATGGATTTCTCAGATTTCATTTTTTCACATTTATTACATATATCAATGTTACAATAGTTGTATATTGTTTCTTAATATTACATACCTTTGAGCACTGTCTTCCAATTAGAATATTAGCTTCAAACTTTACCTGAATACTTGTTTTACCACTGATTTCGTGGGAGCCCAGACATGTAAACTAGTTTTAATATATAATATGGGCCACACTACAGGTCGACCATAGTGGAGAGGACCAGCTAGGCCTGATAATTTGTTCCAGTCTGAAACCACCCTACTGGGAAGGTTTTTCTTAGGGTCGAGGTGGAATTAGTGACAATAGAGCTTCCAGATGTCGATATTCCTGTAATCGCCCAATGAATTAAAATTATCTGTAACTAAAAATGAATAAAATTGTAGCTGAACGAATATGCTTCAGTCAGAGGTGAGATATGTGACTGAGTGTTGTGTGCTTGCAGATCTGACGACGTGCAAGCGCCTGGGAACGTCGTACTGCGCCCTGCCGCGCGGCTCGGCCCGACTCGGCGTCGCGGCGCTGCTCGGGCCGCACGGCGCTGTGCCGCGAGGTGCTCAACGACTCGTGGGTCTCGTTCCCTACGTGGGCCGAGGACAGCACGTTCGTGACGAGCCGCAAGACGCAGTACGAGGAGTACATGTACCGCTGCGAGGACGAGCGCTTCGAGCTGGACGTGGTGATGGAGACCAACGCGTCCGCCATCCTGGCGCTGGAGGCCGTGCACAAGAAGCTGAGCCGCCTGGGTCCCGAGGAGCAGGCGCGCTTCCGCCTGGACGACTGCCTCGGGGGCTCTAGCCCCACCGTGCACCAGCGCGCCCTGCGCAGGATATACGGCGATAAGGTTGTATGTAGACCATTTGTAGCACCATTTCTCCTCCAAATTCACAAACCACTGAATCTACATCATATTTGGAGTTGATTTAAAAAAATAAAAATATTTGACGTATAGTTTTCGCAAAAATTGAGTACGAATAAAAAATTTTTGTTGATAAATTTTAGCAAATTTTTATTAAATATCATTTATTTAGTCAAATTAATAGTATCTATAAATAACCGCATTTTAATAAGAATTTGTGGAATTTTACTTAATCTGTGGTACTAAATATTTTTCAAGCTCAGATTCAAGAGTCATATTACACATTGGACTCAAAATATGATGTAGATTCACCAGGTTTCTGTTTGTACTACGAGTTTTGTTACTGAAAAACATGGCATGATCGAGTACAGCAATCACTTGAAAGTGGTCATGTGTAAAGTCGAATAATCAGCGTGCGTGCATGAGAAGATGTATGAACGTGGAGGATGCAAAACGAGCATGCCAGGACAGAGTGGTGTGGCGTTCTATTCTCTCGCCCACCCCTGAGAAATGGCATGACGGTTAGTTAGTTCTATCTTTATTTGTGAGTGAGTTTTTTTTCTCTTCCAAATGCACACTTTTACATGCATTATTTTATTAAACAGAGTAAAACTTTGTTTAAAATCTGAATTTAGTGATAGTAAAGTGAAACTTTTGGCTTGCCTTATACTTAAAACGGTCATGTATGTAGGACCCTGTGAAATTTGAGTGGTCGGCGTGTTGAAGGCCGTGCCCCTTGATGCACACAGGGAGAGCAATAGAGGAAGCGCTCCGTATTGGCTATACCTAAACATCGATAGTATTCAGTCAACCCCGTACGCTTTCCACAGAACATGTTGCATGTATGAGGAGATTCCTGATGAAATAAGAAATGAACAAAATGTATAAAGTTATTTAGGGTTGAATGTAAAAAATATATGTGTGAAAAATATTAGTGCAGGTATTATACTACTACTTTCCCTTATCCGCACTCAATGGTGCATAGGGCACTGCAATGGTTTACCAAGTGCAGTGTATCTTGATCATTTTATTACATGAAGGCAAGATGATCAGTCTTACGCTTCAGTACCAGTCCAAGGTATCACACATGAAATATTAATATGAAAGTCTCATGTGAATAAATATTTCATGTTGACCCCCTACGGGAATCGAACCCGCGACCTCAGGCACGGTAGCCAAATGCGCTACCACTATGCTACGAGGCGGACAGGCAGGTATTATATTATAGCTTAATTGAAAAATGTATAATGGTAGGATAAGAATGTAAAAATTATATAGTACTAAAATAAATATAATAATAAAAAAAAATATTTAAAAAATCAAATAAAACTATACCAGTCATTTGCTGCTAGCCGTCTGTCAACTAGAGATGCCACGAATAGTGAATTGGCCGAATACCGAATACCGAATATTCGGCAACGCTGTCGGCCGAAGCGCCGAATATTCGGCGGCGATGACGATTCTTCTCCAGCGCGTAAGAAAAGAAACTCGAATGAAAATGATAGGACTGTTGAAACACACAACAGTTTCTGGAACTGTTTTGAAGAAGTCGCTACAGATAATGTTAATAATGATGAGGAGGACGTGGAGAAGAATGCTGTGGCAAACGAGTTGGATTTTTTTTTTGAAAACAGTTCGCCTAGATCGGAAGGCCGATCCTTACAAGTGGTGGTCAGCAAACGAAAAACAATACCCGAACCTTTCGAAATTTGCAAAAGTTTATCTTTCTTCGCCTGGAAGTAGCGTTTATAGTGAGAGGTTATTTTCTGAGGCTGGTAACGTTTACGATGAAAAGCGCAATCGTTTGCTACCAGAAAATGCTGAAAAGCTCGTTTTTATCCATCACAACTTACCACTGATTCATTTTAAGTACTAAAATGTTGTAATTTGGAAATAAATACATAATTTTTGAGTAAAATAACGTGTCTTTTTTTACATGATTTTTTATTCGGTATTCGGCCGAATAGTACGCACTATTCGGCCGAATACCGAATAGCAAAAAAGTGGCCGAATAGGCCGAACACCGAATAGTTGCCGAATATTCGTGGCATCATTACTGTCAACCAGTTCATAAACAAGCCAATCGTCCAAACTTTGGAGTATAATATAATATGGAATCCTGACAATAGTGGCATCATTTTTTCTATACTAGGAAAAAATGTTAAAATGATTGCATCTCCTTCTTGACCTAAATGATTGAGATACGGATTGCACTGACGATTAAGCCTTTTCCTATCATGTTTTACTGCCCTAACCCTTTTAGGGCAGTCGCAAGCTAGTGGAGATCTCCATCTTTTAACCATACAATGTTTTCATTTCTGTTTTTCCATATTGGATCATTTTATTCTTATACATTGAGTAATTAAAACTCGTAGTACAAACCGAAAACTAGTGTATCTATATCATATTTGAAGTCAAATGCGTAGTATAAATTTAGAATTTGAGATTGAAAAATGAAATGTTTTCTTATAAAATCTTTTTAAAATTTTATTTTAATATTATCCACGCCCTTGTGTAAAGTGCTTTTACATTACATAATTTATATATTGTATATAATAAGAAAAATTATAAAAAAATAGGTAGCAACACATTCTGGTATAACATATTCAATATTTATAATTTAATTAAAATAAATAAAATGTAAATTGCGTTAAAATTTGTAATCGAAAATAAATAAGTGAAATTTTAAATGAATAAAACGTGAAATGCCTTAAAAATTTTAATTAAAAATAAATAATCAAAATCTGAAATATATAAAATGTAAATCTTGCATAAGTATCGCAGATTAAGTAAAATTACAGAAATTCTTATTGAAATGCTGTTTTTTTATATTTTCTTTTATTTATGGATAGTATTAATTTGACTAAATAAATTATATTTGATAAAAAAATTATCAAAAAAAATATATATTTAAATCTAAAAAAATTATTCTACAAAATCGATT
>JAGVSP010003505.1:0-21155 GCA_022494985.1 Micrasema minimum | reverse complement strand
AAATTTTGTCAAAAAAACGGAACAAAAAATTGTCGCTGAGGACAGGACTCGAACCTGCGCGGGTATAACCCATTGGATTTCAAGTCCAACTCCTTAACCACTCGGACACCTCAGCTGATACAGAAGACTACATAAATTCAAATCACCTTGCCAATAGCGAAAAAGGTGTTTATGATAAATCAATTACAGGCATTTGTGTAAACTGTTGACATAGTCTCTACCGTCTACCACATGTAACGTAAAATTTACAAAATTTGCCGAGCATTTATCGTTTACATACGTTATCATACATAGTTTTAGCATACATTCGCCTGCATTTCATCAGCATTCAATCTACTTTCCTCCTCCTTTTTCCAACTCTATTCCTTGATTCCATACAAAAGGGTCGGTACCAGAACTCCATTATGAACTGCCAGTTTAGCCTCTTTTGATAAGCACCGTAGTAACCATTAAATATTACTTGTAGAACATAATGGAACTAGTGAATAATCCAATTATCGTCAAACTACTCGTTATTTAATTTGGTTATTGTGATTCAATTACCTTAACATAAAAGATAATACCGATTCTTGGAATTCAGCCAACTGACCTACCCGTGTATGCGCTATATACGAATACACATATTGCTGCAAACATCATCAAAAACATTAAGTCAAAAAATTCCAGTTTGAAAAAAAAAAATTTCGTGTACATCTAAAAAAAATGCACCTGTCCATTATTTATTTATATTTACAAATAACTAACTATACACCATGTAACAAAACTCGACGTTCAAGCGGGAAACCAAAGAATCTACATCACATTTGGAATCGATTTTGTATTTTTTTTTGTTTTTTTATTTGACCCATAGATTTCGAGAAAATTGATTAAAGTGGTTTTTTTTTCGATAAATTTTTGCAAATTGCTATCAAATATAATTTAATTTGTGAAATTATTAGTATTCATAAGAAAACAAAATTAAAAATCCCGTTTTAATAAGAATTACTGTAATTTTACTCAATTTGCCATACTTATGAAAGCTTGTGAGAAGAAAAAAAAAATTTTCAAGCTCAGATTAAAAAGTCATATTACACATTCGACTCCAAATATGATTCACCAGTTTTCGGGTTGTACTACGGGTTTTGTAACACCATGTATAACAATCATGTATTTCCCGAAAAGAGTAGGCAGAACGCCACACCACTCCTGGCACTCTCCCCTTGCTGTCTCTACATTCATACATCTTCTCATGCACGCACGGGTATTGTTTCGACTTTTCGTGTGCGAGTTAGTGTCGTCTTATTTTTTAAATGATTTATTTATTGCCTTTAACAAATACGCTTCTTGTAACTATGTATACAGTTTAAAAAAATCACGGATACATTGTGCAATAGACATTCAAGGTAGCGCATCTTTTTAACATTTTAAATTCACCTAATTAGTGCAAGTTTTCTTTTACTGTCGCGATAGTTTTGTTGCTTTCTTTTTCACTTATCTCAATTTTCTAAAACAAATGCGAAATTATGTAAGTGGTTTCAATAAGTGGACCTTAAAGCCTTTTCCAGTATTTTCATTTCGATAATGGATCCACAATAGCTCCAGTGAAGCCAGGGAGAGATTACACAATCTGCACATTACCTAAATTCACTATTTTATGTCGCAATATGCCGAAGTGCTTATTATTTTATGAAAAAAATACATAAAACTCAAATATATTTTTAAAAAAAAAAGAAAAATAAAGATCGTAAAATAACAAAGTATACTCGCAAGCATATTATATCAAATAAATACATCTGAGCCCATATCCTAAATAAAGCATACAAGCTTTCCACACCTTAATAGCTGAAGAATTTTGAACAATATTTTGAATGTGTACAAATACCGGTAGACAAATTACTGGGTTATACCCATGCTGGGCTAATATAAAATATATCCCAGCAGAGACAGAGAAACTTTGGAAAGGAAAGTGGATTATCTATGCGTTTACAGGGCTTATCAACAGTGGACGACTGTTGACAAATCCGTCGGCAGTTTGCGTCAGAGCTGCGGGACGTGGATTTGACTTGGGAGGATGCACGGGAGCTGGCGGCCGATCGCTTGGCCTGCAGGCAGTTTGTGAGGCAGATGATTACAGGGCTTATGATCTTTCATTGGCTGGGTTAAGTGGCCACTTGACGTATTACAACATTCCTTGAAAAAAATTGTCATAGGTATATGACTATCAGATTATGGTACCGCAGATTAAGTAAAATAACACTATTTTTTTAGAATTAGTTTTTACTATGGTTTTTTTTATGGATGGTATTATTAATTTGACTTAATAAATAATATTTGATGACAATCTGTGAAAAATTCTCAAAAAATAAAACTTACTCAATTTTCTCTGAAATTATGGGTCAAATCAAAAGTAGTTTTATTCTACAAAATCGACTCCAAATATGACGTTAATTCCCTGGTTTCCCGCTTGTACATCGAGTTTACTTACACGGTGCATAGGTTAATATGGTTTAAAAAGTGTCTACACTGAAAACTCACAAAATTGCTTTTTGGTCGACTTACCGAAACTTTGACAGAAAAACTTCATAGCTATTGGCGTCATAGATTTCAGTTAATTATTTACAAAATCAATGTATATACAAAATTCAAACAATCGTAAACGGTTGCCTGAAAATTATAGGTATTTAATTGAAATTGATAGCGCAATATAGACTAGTTCGGTAGCTACTCCATTTTCTAAAGTTGGTACAACTATCATAGACAACACAATAGAACTTGACAGGGCTACCAACTCTTTATTGTGAACCAAACTCTCGGGGAGCCATGAATAATTAGTATGGAATTATACCCAGACAAACTTTGTACTGCTCCGAGTAGGTGGTCTGTCTCGCTCGCTCCCCTATCGAACTCCAACTTGAAAAGAGACAGGGATAGCGATGATATTACATTGTCAGTGGTATCGCAGTCTCACTGTAAGTTTCTCAATTATTTCTTCAGGTTTTGTTAGTTGGCAGTGAAATGCAACGTATTATTTTTGGCGCAATCATTTTTTTTTAAAGTCTATTTGACTAAAGTGTATACATGGTGTATCAAAACTCGTAGTACAACCCGAAAACTGGTTAATCTACATCATATTTGAAGTCGAATGAACGGTAATATGACTTTTGAATGTAGATTGAAAAAAATTGGTTTCTTTTCATAAAAGCTTTCGTAGTTAGAGATGCAGATTAAGTAAAATCGCGTGAATTCTTAATAAAATACGATTTTTTATATTATTTTTTTATGAATAGTATTAATTTGACTTAATAAATAATATGTGATAACAATTCGCAAAAAAATATCGAAAAATAAAAAACTTCTTAATCAATTTTCTCGAAAACTATGGGTCAAATCATAAAATGTTATTCTACAAAATCGACTCCAAACATGATGTAGATTCACTGGTTTCCCGCTTATACATCAGTGTACATCGATCTTTACAATAGTAGAGTAATTTGAAGTACGTCGATGCAAACACATTTCTTGTCGACATCTAAAACTTGTGAAAAGATAATCGAGGGCTTCGGTTATATGGAGAAGCAGCTGAGATCGCGTGGCATTGCACCCTTTTAAATGTTTAGAAAACATGACTTTATTTTTTCATGTATTCCAAGATGGCTGTCGACAAAACATCCCTCGAATGCCTAATACATTCTTTATATTCCGCGATCTCTTGTTCCGATTGTACAACGTGAATGTCGTAATCTTTTCACACTTTTCCAACAATGGTCGGCCATACGGTTCTCTAAACGGTTTTCCATAAAGGATAATGATGGAATAATTTCCCTCAAACTCCCACCGTACTCTAACCCATTTACTCCAGGGGCGGGGAATTTAAATTATTATTTCTTTGTACTTTTGGATTTTTTTAAAAATAATAATTATATTTATTTAGTACTATATAACATTTACATAGACTAATATGATTATATTACAAATTTTTTTTTTCCTAACTCTTCTTATCCTACTAATATTCATTATTTAATTAAGCTTTAATATAATACCTAGTACTACTAATATTTTTTCACACTTAACCCTAAAATAACTTTACATTTTGTTCATTTCTTATTTCAACCTCTTGTTGCATATTTATGAAAAAAGTCATTGTTTTTCAATTTGTTTTGCAAATATCTTGGAATTATCCTTTCAAAAATTTTGTTAATTTCATAAGAAACATTATTTCTTTTGGTCTACAGACATAATATTCAAGAGTTTTAATAAATTTTTTAATGTTTGTTTCTTCTACTGCACTTCAATATGATTCGCATGGCTTTGTTTTGCAAAGTTTGTAATTTTTTTAGCTCTACTTCATTACTAAGGTATAATATAGATGAGCAGTAGTCTATATGTGAAACAAATATACTCTTGATATAAATAAAATAATAATGAGAAAAATTATTTTAAAAATATTCATTTGTAGAGCCATTTCTAGTTTCGGATTCCATCATCGTATTTATTAAAAATTATTGTATTTGTGAATTTTCTGATAATGTAACCATTGTTGTAGGGTACTAACTTACGTGGGTCCAAGAAATTTAAAAAAATTGCAATTATATTTTTGGTCGTGTATTTTATACTTTTATTTGAAGAATTGCTATTATTTTTAGAAATACTTGCGTCCAAAAATGTGTGAATGAAAAACATTACTATTTGTATTAAAAACCTAGATATATCTTTGACACCTATGACAGTACCATAGTATTTAAATATTTAGTTTCTTAGGAAACGAGCCTTAGCAGGTGTAAAAAAAAGGTGAAACTGATTTCCCAAAAGGCAAGTTTGAGATAGTTTCAATATCTGTAAAAAAAAAACAGTCTTTCAATATCTTATAATATTATGTCTAGAAAATAATTTCAGGTGTTAGCGTGTTAACAGTTGCTTGGAGTCAGTTTCATCCCGATATTGGGATAACAGCGTAAATAATTCGGTACGTGGAAGTGCTCTAAGTGTTATACATAATAATCATTTTGAATATCTTACATTTATGTGCTATCTTTACAATGTATTAGAATACAGGCACTCTCCAATACTGATGTGCGGGCACCGAAAACATTTCACATTAGGGTGACGTAATTTATGAAAAAAAATCTTTTTGCGCTGAAAAATGATAAAGGTGTTTTGTCTTAACGCAAAGCCCACAAATAATCCAGAAAAACGTAATCTGTATTCTGAAGGCCGTGAAAACTTACGAACTTTACACTAAGACATAAGACAACTAAGACATACGTTTTATAATAATAATCGAAGTAAATGTTAAATTAATAGTAACTTTTAATATTTTTTTATAATTATCAAAATAGGCCGACGCCAGACAAAGCTCTGCGGACGTGGTGGAGCGAATTGCTTGGGTTGAAGTGTAAATGGGCCGGTCACATAGCCAGAATGACGAAGACAGATGGACGAAACGCGTTCTGGTGTGGAGACTGAGGAACCAGAGCCCTCAAGGATGAGATGGGTGGACGACATCAGGAAGTCTGCTGGAAGACAGTGGATGGGGGGCGGCGCAGGATCGGGAGTAGTGGAGACGGCAGGGGGAGGCCTATGTCCAGCAGTGGACCTCAACGGGCTGAAATGATGATGATCAAAATAGGTCGTTTACGGCACCAATAACTGTAATAACTAAATTCACATCCCTCCAATAATTTGCATAAATATGCGGGGACCAATAACTGGCAGTTAGAAATTTTCGCTATTTTACTTTTTTTTTCAGGGACAAAGGATTATTTTTTTTTAATTGTACGGGCCTAGTTTATTCTTGGACACGTCACCCTAATGTGAAATGTTCTCGGTGCCGGTACATCAGTACTCTTCAAGTTGATTTGAGTATTTTAGCTGATACCAAAATAAATAAAAAAAAATTTTTCAGTTTATCTGTTGAGCCATCCACCAGCGGCGGCTAAAGGGGTTCAAAACAGGGGGGGTCATTTAAAAAAAAAATGATTTTCTTATATTTAAGAAATCCGATTTGAGTATACGCAAACAAAAAAATGGTTACTTACATTCATATGGATCCATTTCAATGCACAAAATACACTTTTTGGTTAAACTTATAACTTTAGTTTAAATTAAATACTAAAAAATAGAAATACAAATTATAAGTATAGATAAACACTATTTACAAAACTTAATTATTTTAATGTTTAAATACTTTTTGTAAATCAAAATCAAATTTCTGTCTTAACTTGTAGAAAAATTATATGCACTGTCTAGTTGAACTCTGATGTCTGTTGATCCAAGTAACATATAACTGGTTCAGTTGTTAATGTGTCTCTTAATCTTTTCTTTAAGGTGTTTTTTAAATCTGAAATTCTGTCTCAGTCCATTGTGTTTCAGATTTGCAATCAAAAAGTAAACAATGAAAACAAAAATAAACACTTCGGATATCACAACCACATACCCATTTACTTAAATCGTAAATTTTAGTTTTAAAATATCTTTTTTAATCTTTGTGTTTTTCTTTCGTTATTTGCACTATTTTCAAGACAGGTAATGGTCGTCCTATTGTTTTAATTTGAACTCTTTTTTCGTAGTTTTATGAGATTGATACTATTTCTTTAAAAATTTCACTAACGGAATTCATCTTGAATATTCACATAAAACACAATTTTTAATTTATTATATATCTACCACTTTAAAGTACCTATCCGCAATGTTACTCAATTAGGTTATTTGGGTTTTCACTACAAACACTAAACGGTATTTCCAATAGTCCTGAATAAATATGATAACATACATAATATAATAACTTTTTTCTACTCGATATCCAAATTAATCAATCAATCAATATTTAAAACAGGAAACAAAACACTTTTTTGTCAAACGCGACAGATATGATTCAGATGAAGCCAAGAACTAATACATATTAAAAACTATAAAGATAAACCACTGATATACATAGCATGACAATACGTCTTTGTTTGAGACAAACCAAGGACAAACCTAAAATATTACACGTGTTAATTAGATGTTCAAGTTTTACTATACGCATCTCGCTTATTTTCATTGACTGCAAGTATGTCTGTCTCTCGGCCGGCAAATGACCCAAACCCGTATTATTTTTTAATACTGAAATTATCTACAAGAAATTTGACACGTAATATTTTGTATAGGATAAGCCGTATTTCTCTCCAGCAACTCGCGGTCAAAAGAACTTTTGACCGCGAGTTGATATTTCAACTCGTATATTATTAAGGCGCAGTTATTTTATTGTTTGAATAGAGTTTTTTTTATGATGATATTTATTTGACCTATTTTATTTTTATGTAGGTTGATGAAGTAATAATTTTTTTTTTTTTTTTTTTTTCAAATTTTTTTTTCTTCAAAATTTTTTTTTTCAATTTTTTTTCTTCTAATTTTTTGGTCCTCAATTTTGGGAGGTCAATGACCCTATGACCTATAGGGATAGCCGCCAATGCCATCCACTATGCATACATGTTTTTCGACTAAATACCTTTGTATAAACTGGATTTTTTACTTATTTAGTGCGCAAAGGTCCATTGAAATATACCTATATTACCTATATAATATATTTAACAAACTGTGCATTATCAGCATTAATTGTAAAATAAATTGAAAATTTTATGATAGAAGAAGCACTCACTTTGTAGTTATTCATTATAAACTATTTAAATGAAAACACTTTGTTTTTAACTACTTTTTTAGTTTATTATTAAAACTCCCGACTGGTTTCGAATACGATAAAGAGACACACGTGTTGTTTCGAAACCGGTCGGGAGTTTTAATAATAAAATAAAAAAGTAGTTAAAAACAAAGTGTTTTCATTTAAATAGTAAAATAAATTATTTATTTAAATCATAAATCCTTGTGATCATGATTTGCTTTTCATATTCACACACCTTCGTAAGAAAATTCGGACATGGTTATACATATAAAAAAAAGTATTTTTTTTCTTGATTATTTTCCCCGGTTTCTCAAGACAGTATCTTGTTAGATAGGTCACCTTCTGTCCTATTAGGCAGATTCCGACTCTATTAAGTGCTATAAAGTAGGATTACAATTGGGGATGAGACAGGCAGGGGTTAGGGCCAGTAACTTCAAATCCCTTAACCCTCAGAGGGGTGGGAATGTTATGAAGAACCTTCCAACCCGCAGTCAGAACTAGTCACTTAACACGAATTCATGTCACCAATTTCCTTGCGAGAATTAGAGAGAGGGAATAAGTTTTAAGTCGCGTATTTTATCTGTGTTAGGCCTGGGTAATATGAATTGAGTAAACGTCAGCGCATTGAAAAATCTTAATAAATGACAACAAATTTATACCATGCATTTTTATGGCAGTTTAATGAAGTGTATGTAGTAAATGAAGAAGGACACAAAGAAAAATGTACGATTTCAGGTCGCACCTTTAAAACAACAGTGACAACTTTTTTTGGTATTTAAGAAAAAAAATGTATATGACAAAAGACTTAAGTATGCAAAATTGTAAATGTTTGGCGTATTAAAGATTAATCACAAGAACCCATGCATTTCTCTTCAAGTTTATCTTTTATTTTTTTTGTAATTTTTATGAGATTAGATAAACCCGAAAAAATACACGTTTTCATTATTAAATGCCGACAAAAAGTAGCTGAATGCGCTTACATTGTATCCATTTAGATCATATTTCTTTTTAAAATGTCTCTGTCTTTGTAAACATATATATATTAAAACAAAAAAGTGTTTTCCTTTTCATTATTCAGGAATTCAGTTTTACCAAAAATAGATTTTTTCTGCCTTTGCATCTTTCAGAGTTTCAAAATAATAAGAACTGTTTATTGGCGGTTTCTACTTTACAGAGTCTAATGACTTAGCAATAAAACGCAGTCAATTATTAAATAATTTTTCAGAGATTAAACTTTTTTTTTAAAATACGGAGGAATTTTAGCAAATATTTTTGACTAATACTTACCTACGTTGTGTTTTGTCCATATCTGTTGCATAGCCTAATTTAATCAGTGTGAATTCAAGAAACCAGTGGTGTAACATGACGAACACAGTCCGATTCATGACATGGATTAGAGCTGATTGTATCTAACAATACGTGATGATATGTACCGGCGTACCAGTATACAAGTCCTCCTGTTTGTACCGCACTGGCTACCGAATGTATTGGATCGTTGCTACGTAGATAGCATTCAGTATGCCACAATAGCGAACGGTAAGCTACAATGGTTGAATCAATAATTCACGTGTTGAACTGTGTGCTGCAGATCTGTCTTAAACCTGTTACAGGGTTGACAAAATGTGTTGATAAATCGAAAAAGCATGACTCATTGTCACGTTCCGCCTGAGCAGAGTGTGCAAGCGAGGGCGCGGAACAAGCGATAGAGAGGCACGATCGGCCTAAGCGTTCGGTTTGTGACGCATCTATCTCTCTTCCACTCCATCGGCCGATGCGTCCGAGTAAAAGGGAGACAGCAGCAGCACACAAGCTACAAAGTGAAAGTGAAATTAACGAGTGCAAAAAAATGATAATTTATGGAAAAAAAAATAATTTTCAATTAACTCCTGCTTTGTATTATACAAAATAATGATAACTCAGTAATAATAATTCAATTCAATTCATAAAAGTATGCTATTTTTCATCAATGTTTTCTTATGACGTTATCACGTAAAATTATCGTCCGTAAACCGACTTTACAGACAACCAAAAGTTTTTTTTTGTTCCTCTTCTTAAGATAGACCTAAGGGTCTGTATTATTCTCATTCGATGCTGCCTCTTGGGTTATCGACTTCCAACTGTCCCTCCACCTTTTTGCAGGTCGTCCAGGAAGTCGGCGCGTGGCGGCCAGGTGGGCAGAGATGCATCACGGATTATTCTACTGTCGTCTATTCTCTCAACATGTGCATGCCAGTTTCTTCTTCTTTCTCTTCCCCACCTGACAACATCCTAGACTTTGCAATTTGCTCGAATTTTGGCGTTTCTAATCCTGTCCCTCAGTGTTTTCCCAGCAACACATCTTTGGATTTCATCTCCAAGACTCTCAGCATGGATTTGGTCTTACATGTGTCCGCCCTTGTTTCAATTCCATATATCATTATCTGAATTTTAAAAGTAGTAACTGTTCATAATTCAGGTCTGATCATTGATTAATAATACATTTAGATTTGAACTGAACCCAAAAAATTAATGACACTTCAACTCCGTCAAAACGTCCGACTCCGCCAGACGCGTATTCAGTATTTCTTTTAACCGCCGGCAGAGTCGGACGTTCAGAAAACATTCCGAAATGCCTTCTTGTGTAGTGAAACCGTGTAAAAACCGTACGGATGAAATTAAGAAAAAAGATGGCGTAACTTTCTACGTGTAAGTTTTTGTTTACATTTGTTTACATAGCCTCAAATAATTATTATTCAAAGAAAGTTTTCTTCTTAAATAATAGCCAACAGCCCGACCACAAAAAAAAAAAAAGGCATTTTAAATGCATGGTAATATTTATGAACGCTCCTAAGGAACGGGTTAGTATTGTATACTGTTACTGTAACCCTATATATAGCCCATACCTTTTTGCGGTGTGTGGGCGGATGCTTGCCGGCAGTCGAAAGGCTCTGATAGGTCGACCCGTGTAAGTGTATTGAGGTGCGGATTCTTCGTGTCATTACTTTTTCTAAATAATTTACTCTGCAAAGCAGATCTAAGTGTATTATAAATCAATTGGTCTGATATAATATTTTACTGTTAGCTATCATTTCTATAGGAATGGAGAGGAAAATACGTTAATGTGATTAAAATATCTACGACTAACAGTCTTTCTTTAAGTTTTCATTCCATTTACTTGCTAAAAGATGTGCTATGAATGTGCGTAAAAAAAATACAACAATGACCTAAACCCTAAACCAATGAATGATATTTTTTTCACTTTTATGGAATCGGCATTCGCTTCGTAACACTTCGTGAATATGACTTACTAAAATAAACTTTATGTTGCTACTGTAACACTTGTAACACGTTTTTGCCATTAGTAATTAAATTTTTATTCAATTTATTATTTTGAACTACCATCGTTTATCATCGAAAAATTTAATGAATACATTAAATAAAATTAATTACACAAATAACGGTTATCCCTTTATTTGCTCATATTATGCCAGCCCTACCAGCACCATATCAGGTACCGGTGGGTGGATATTGTGTAGCTTAAGTCGCGGGAATTATTGAATAATATCAGTACACTTGCACCATACACTACTGAATATACCACACCATATCGCGGTCAATTGATAAGGAAATAACTCTCAAGCCCTTTGAATAGATGCTAATTTAGTCATTCAATTTAATAGGGATTATTGGCAATTACACAGTACGTATTGTACATTTTAATGAACTAATAAAATACTTTTTCTATTATATAATAATTTTATTTATCTCAGTATTTAGACCATTGTTATTTGTCAGTTTGAATTTGTATTTTAATGTATTGTTAACAATCTTAGATGCCAATACTTTATTTATTGTTAAACACGACACAAAAAAATCGTTAATTAAAAAAAAAGATGTTTTGAATTCAACAAGATAAGACTTCGTAATATCAAAACCAATTGTTGTAAAATTTTGTTAATCTGACTGAAAAATTGCAAAAAACGTGTTTTTAATTATGTAAAATATAAATTTCTATTTATTTTAGAGAATGTTTTGTAAGAAGATAATGAATAATGTGAAATGTATACACGTTTTGAATCAAAATTACTTTGGTTTATTTTGGTGCTTAGAATTTCAAAGGATTTCCTTCTCAAAGACTTTTGTTTATTTACAAATCGAAAACGTAATTGAGCTATTGCCAGCTTCTGACATAATTTAAGTCACAGTTTAATCAGTTTACGTCGCTGTAAAATCTCCCTTCTTTATCAAGAGTATTAACTTGATATATTTTCCGGCCTTATTTCTGGGGAAAACCGGAAATGCAGCCTCCGGAACAGGCTATCTAGTTAGGGGACTATTTCGAAGCCTAATTATTCATTAAGCTCCTGAAAGGGCGGGGGTTTAGTGCTGGAAAATGTGACGTTGTGTCACTGATCGACTAATCTACCCGTAAAATAGCCGTCCCTGCTATCTTAAATAATTGTTTTTAAAAAATGTTTGATATTTAACCAAAAAAAGCGTAATGAAAAAATACCAAAATTAAAATGCGCATTTATCAAATCCCTTGAAAAAAATATAATTATTGTATATGTGATATTGTACATATGACTGGAAAAGGAGTAGATCTTCTGGGCTGCACTTCATCAAAATAACGTCAAAAAAACACAAAACAGATCACAACGATTTCACTAACGACACAAATACACAATGGAAGCGGTGTTCAAATAGTTCAAGGTTGATTTTATGTTAATTTAATGAGAAAAATGCGTGATCGAAATATGCGTTCGGGTTTTTGTAGCGGATGCGGTATAGTTACAACTTTTGGACTACCCGCGAAGTGCCATGGATATTTGGTTTTGTGGATAGAGGACGGTATAGAAGGCATATAGGAGTAGGAACCAAAGATTTACTGGGGAAACTTGTTCCAAGAATGACTAGCACAAATCATCACCAGCAACGTCCCGAGAAACCAAACCCATCGGCCAAACCACGGACATTTACAGAGCTTATGGTGATGTTAAGCGTCAACATAATCCATTACCACAGGACGTTACCCAGCTAATGACAAGGCCCAGTCCAGTCAAATTTCCCAGACCCACAACATAGAATATACATTTTTTTATTATATTGTTTCGTCTTTTTTTAATATATCACCTTGGAAATTACTTAAATATTTTTCCAACGTTCAAGTTCAACGATTCGGTCATAAAGCCCTAACTCCGTAGGCAAAGCGAGCAAGGCAGGAACTATTACAGACCTCAAAGGATTCTATAAATTAAAATTAAAAATTAACGGATCGAGCGATTGCTTTATTATGAATAATTAAACAATTTTATTATAACCATCAGTTTTATTTGTTTGTTCAGTTGGACCAGTGTGGACCTTTATACTCTAGGTTCGAATTAAGTATTTTTTATCAAAATTGTGTATTTTTGATAGGCCAGACCATCAGCTGAGGTGTCCGAGTGGTTAAGGAGTTGGACTTGAAATCCAATGGGTTATACCCGCGCAGGTTCGAGTCCTGTCCTCAGCGACAATTTTTTTTACAGCGACAATTTTTTTTATTTACGTTACTGTAAGCGTTCCATATTACACAAAAATTTGTTCGATTGTATTTCATTTTATTATTATGGATAATTTATATAGCGCCGTTTTCGTATAAGCATACGTCAAGGGCGCTTAAAATATTGAATTTAACGGCTTTGGAAATTGTAAGTCAATGAAACTCACTCCATGAGTAGAAAGTACATTAATCAAAAGATTTTGAGAACAATTGGGTCTAAAGTTTCTTTCGAAATATCACTTCACTCTCGCAATTGCGCACTTCTGGAGGGAGAGCATTCTAAGACATAGGGCCCGCAACCGCAAAAGCACGCTCCCCAAATTATGTGCGCTGATTGCGGATCGGTATCAAAACCTTGACTATAGCTGCAGATTTGTATATCATGTCTTCATACATGATGATACGTACAGTATTACAACAAATTGTTAAGAATCACGGCACTTAGAATACCAATGCAGTGCCCTATGCACCATTGTTTGCGGGTAAGAGAGAGGAATAGAAGTAGTAGTATCTCATTTATCGATTAAGTGATAGACAAAGAGATTTTGCGCTGTTCGTTTTCATTTTAATATGAATTAAGAGCCTTTTCACTAAAAATAATCAGATTACTATTTTTTCACGTCTCTGTATCAGCTGAGGTGTCCGAGTGGTTAAGGAGTTGGACTTGAAATCCAATGGGTTATACCCGCGCAGGTTCGAGTCCTGTCCTCAGCGACAATTTTTTATTCGTTTGTTTTTATAAATTCAAAATATTAGATAATTTTTAATGATTTTTGAAATTCTCAAAATGCTTTTTTTTTACATAAAAAATGAAAAGATTAATTATTTAATGTTATTTGATTCATTGGCATTAAAAAAATAGAAAATATTTCAACATTACAATTTAATCCATTTTTATGAAAATTAAAAGTAAAAGTAGCTAACTAAAGAATTATATAGTATTTTTATCTCCTTTAGCAAAAAAAAATTTGAAAAATAAGACGGTACAAACACGCATCTGATCGATATCTAAAATGTGTGAAAAAATCATTGCTCTAATGGTTAATTCCAGGGAGAAAATCGAGGAATACGTTCGTATGGGAAGCGGCAGTAAGCCACGTGGTGGAGTATGCTCTTAATCACTATTTAGTATTTATGTATTTATCTGTCTAACAAACATATATTTCATCTAATATTTGTTCAGTTTTGAAAAACTGCGTGAAATACTGACTTGTCACACATGTGTTTTTTTTAAATATATTTGTTTAATTTTATCACATTCGTAGAGTTTTTTTTGTAAGCATACTTCATCTGCTGAGGTGTCCGAGTGGTTAAGGAGTTGGACTTGAAATCCAATGGGTTATACCCGCGCAGGTTCGAGTCCTGTCCTCAGCGACAATTTTTTGTAAAAGGTTTTTTTTTATTTAAATTTAATCAGAACTTTCAAACCACAGCTACTACTTATTTGGCAGTCCTGGAATATATTTAATTTTTTCATATTAAACTTTCTTATACCCAACCATCCATGCGCTAGTAGCTGCAAGATGGGTTGTGGTCTGGCCTCCTAAATACCATTTGAGATCCTATTTAAATACCTTTACGTAATAATATAATAAATTATACATAATATATCATTCACAATCTAAAAACATTCATATAATTTTACATTGTAATAAGGGCTAGAATTATTCTAACCGACCCGACCACGCGTTTAGTTAGCTGCAAGTCGAGTTGTGATCTAGCCTCTTTTTGTACAGCTTTACAATTTCTCGCAAAAATAATGCTGATCCATTTTATTTTAAGTTTTTTCTTCGTTGCCTTTTCTTAACTTCTTCATTATTATTAACCTACTCCCGTGTGGAGCTTATGGATTCCACAGACTTCCTCAAAGCTCAGCAATCGACAGTAAGTTCCCATGTACTCGACAGTAAGTTCTCAAGTTCTTCTCAAGTAAATAGGTCAACATAAATAAAAATACCTATTTGATTTTTTAAAATGCTTTCAGTCAAACGTCAGTTTGAACTATACAAAAAAAACTTTTTTTTTTTTATTTAGTACAGAGTATCTTTTGCAAACATAAGACTTAATTATAAACCAGTAGCACTGGCGCATAAAATGCAAAAATTCTCTGAATAAAACAGTTTGCAGTCAGAACTGCATCTGTAAAAGGCTTTGTAAAAGCCTTTGAAGCTTTGAAGATGTAATTATTAGCTTGGTACGGTATGCGGAAATCGTTTTTATTTTGTCCGCATAGCATAGAGGATTCCCGTTAGTTTTTCATACTTGAAAATCTCAAAGGGAAACGGAGTGAACTTTTTGACTGATAAATTCTAAGATGTAATATTCATTATAAATACAAAAATATTTTTTACAGCTTACAAAATAAAATAATTATTTTAAGTTGGTTTGACTTTAAGCATCAGAGGTGAGGCAACGGACGCGGCAATCATTGGTGTCCACCGTCCAGACGGAAACTTTTCGGCTAGTTAGTCATCATCATACCATATCCGCTCCCTATGTGGAGCATATGGAATCCACAAACTGGCTCCAGGCCAAGCGATCGGCCGCTAGCTCCCGTGCATCCTACCAAGTCAAGTCCAGGTCCCGCAGCTCTGACGTAAACTGCCGACGAATTGTCAACAGTGGACGACCAGAACGCCGAGAACCTGATGCCTTGTAAAATAGGCAAGCATGGTTAAGGCTCTCGGGAGGCGCATGTAGTATATGGCCTAGCCAGCCGAAACGCCTTCGCCGGATACAGTAGATACCGAGGGTTGCTGTGTCCGTTACCTCACCTCTGTGTTCCTTACAAAGTCAAACCACCGCACACCTAAAATTCTTCTAAGACACCTATTTTCAAAACTCAGAAGTCTGCTGTCTTGGGCCTTGGTTAGGTGCCACGATTCGCAGGCGGCGCCCGCTACTCCAAGCCGCACTCCCAGTTCTTTCTGAACTCTGCCGTTTTCTGTCATGTACGCTCCCAGGTATTTGAAGCTCTCGACCCTTTCGATGAAAGCTAGTAGCTGGGCCACAATATCCGCTAAAAATATTTCTGGAGAGATTTGACCGTGTTTGGCTATTTTTCAAGGCATCAAGTTTATGACATCTTGGACGTATGCTGCTGGCAATCCATCAACAGCCTCAGAACTAAGGGACGTGGACCTGAGATTAGAAGACGCACGGGAACAGGGGATGTTTGTAGAATTCATACGACCCTTGAAGCGATTTTTCACCAAACGGCGCTTTTGAAATGATATTTTTACTATAAACGAGTATCGTTAATCTATTATAACTTATTCCCACATCCATCACACTCTACACACGTACCACAATACAACATGAATATTACATAAACACTAGGTACTATTATTTCAAATACTTGTTTTCTCCTTCTTGCTGTCTTCAGAAATTTACTTCGTTGTGTTGTGCACTTAATTGGTGCTATGTCATGTATATTGTCTTGAAATATTACTGTTAATTTATTTTAAAAAGCTCTGTGTGCAAAACATTTTAAATAAACAATTAAATAAATAAATAACAATAAATAACGATGTAATACATTTCTGCTAAAATGCTTAACAATTTTCTTAATGGATGACAGAGAGTGTTCACATGTGAAGCGTCGCGCCATTTTACTGTATATTGGCAGATATGGGTATCAAATACTAGGTGAAATGGGGAATGTTGTAATACATCAAGTGGCCACTTAACCCAGCCAATGACAGGTCATAAGCCCTGTAAACGCCTAGATATCCATATTCCCTTCCAATCTTCTCGTCTCTGTTGAGATGTCAAATTGTTAATAACAGTCTACTTATAACTTTAACAACTTTAAAATTTTTCTTACCGTGTTTTACCTCTGAATTAATACGACCTTCTAGCTAAATTCTTCGTCCGCTCAGATCTCAGATCGGGGGAACCAAATATCTGTTCGAGAGGCTGATTTGAATATAGATTGAAGTTAAGGGAGTACATAGAACCTTTTTCCTGAAAGCCGTCAGCCTGAAAAGATTTCAGCCAAAGGTAGTAAAATAAAAACCAACAAAACTGGTTAAACGTACTGACCCATCTAGTTTCGGAATTAGCATAATTTCGAACCTAGTTGGGTAGAAAACTTTCTGTTTATGTATGTCTGTAGATTTACTTTTAGTTGATCGTTTTTTTTATTTACCGTTAAATAAATTAAGATAATGCACTGTAATGCAGTGCCATATGCATCATTAGGTTCAAATTAGGAATATGAGTATTATTTATGAAATATTATTTTCAGTAATTAATTTAATTAATTAATTGGTATATAATTGGGTTCTTTCCGATTTTTTTTTTTTATTTCAAAAAAATGATTGAAAAATTACAATATCAAGGGAATTTTTTAAATTTTTTTACGATGTCATATGAATTTTTTGGCGCGGTTTGAAATAGTGCTTTTTCAAATCGCTCGCAAAATCCTCCATTTAGCGTGCATGTGGTGTGACGTCACAGCAATATGGGCGCTGACTACGGGGTGAATTTCCCGCCTTCCACGGTAGACGGATATGACGTCATTAGCCAATAACGGGCGTTAAAAGTCACTCGTAATTTAGTGTTTTTAAAACATACATTTATAAATGAAAACAAAATTTTTGATCATTGTGTTTTATATCGTTGGAATTGTAAAAATATACTTTAAATATTTATAGCGTTTTCAAAGATATTCATGCTATCGGGAAGAACCCCATTGCATATTTGGAGTCAAATGTGTAATATGACTTTTGAATCTGAGCTTGAAATTATTTTTTTCTTCTCATCAAAGCTTTCATAAGTACCGCAGGGTAAGTAAAATTGCACAAATTATTATTAAAATGCTGTTTTTGTTGAGCATCCTCCCAAGTCGAGTCCACGTCCCGCAGCTCTGACGCAAACTGCCTACGAATTGTCAGCAGTGGACGACCAGGACGCCGAGAACCCGATGCCTCGTAAAATGCTTTCTAGAACCTAGTAGTTTTTCAGTATTCCAAAAGTTACTGAAAAACTACTAAACGAAATTCTTACATACATACCTACATCCGGAAATATACATTTAATTTACAGTTATATGCATTTTAAAACTCTCTCATCTCCAGAGATATCCAGAAAAATAATATTTCTGAATGTTGAATGTCTAAATATTTAACCAACTTGTCCATATGATGTGACCCAGTTAAAACTTTACATCTTAAAATGTTTATTGGTTTATAACTGTTTCCTTATGTTTTCATTTGAATGCCTCTTTTGTAAAATACATAATTGTTTGCGAGTAGAAAACATTCCTTGAATTCCGCCAAAGAAAGAATATACGGAAGTTAAATGGAATCAACAATCAACATGTTAATATAAAGACGAAAATAGCATTTGTATCTTGAGCCATATGTGAGCTTTTCATAACTTCCTGTACCAAAGGGGGAATAAGAAATACCTACCAGCAGATACGTTTAACTAAATTGTAATGCATCTAGACTTGTGGAATTCGTGATAAAAATTTAACACCATTTTTTTTTCAAGTTAGCGTCAGATTTATAGGACAGACACGGATTTGACTTGGAAAGACGCACAGGAAAGGCCGATCGCTTGGCTTGAAGGCAGTTTGTGGGATCCATATGCTTCACATAATGAACGGATATAGTTCGATAAAAAGTAGAATATGCAGTGCATCGTGGCCTAAATAGAATAATACATTATTCAGATTATTCTGATCATCTTACCTTCACGTAATAAAATTATCAAGATGCATTGCACTTGGTGTGCAGTGTATCTTGAATACAGTGCCTTATGCATCAGAGGGTGCGGATAAGGGAATGTAGTAGTAGTAGAAATTATTTATCTATCTGGCATTTATTTATAGTAGAAGCTGTTTAAAAAAATGCCTTACAAAGTTTGATAATACTAGTATCAGTATAAAATCCGTATGTATTTATTTGTGTAAGAATTTTCACATTTTTACCGAAATTTTTTTTTAATACCTTAGACTGTTTTATACTTACGCGTACGAAGATTATTTTGTTTTCGTTTATCAAACGATCAAACTGCTCTTGGTGTACGAGTATGTAAAGGAAGTATGAGTTTCCTTACACCCTGTTCACAGAACACCCGTCACACCCACAAAAAATTAAATAATTTAGTTATAAATTCCTAATAGTTTAGAAATAAACTTGAAATAATATACCCCGTAATTCTTTATAATTTATTTTTGTCTTAATCTGATACTGCTGCTTTCTATCAGCGACCAAGTGTGCATTGGGCACCGTATTGATACACCAAATGCAGTGAACTATGATCAAATATATCTTTCATGAAGGCAAGATGCTCATTCTTATAAAAATATATTAATTTTAATACCCATTTCATAGTAAAACTGGATAATTTACACAATGGGCAGTTAATTCTTCTAATGTCGATATTAAAAACTCAAGGAATAATTTTCACTAAGTCATTCATGCTAAATAATGGAAACTGTGGGGTATTAATCTGATGCAATCTTGAAAGCTGAGCTGCGAAAGTATCGTAAAACGGGGTGTATGGAAACATTTTTGTGAGAAATCACCTCAAGGGCGCTGTACATTCGATATTCTTAGTTTATTCCATTCCCAATTTATGAATAAAGGATCTGAGAGAACGATTATCTAAGAAATGATACTAAATCTATACGTAGGTGAAGTACTGAACCCCAATTCGTCTTGCAGCTACAAAGCGCATGGACTGTTGGAATTTCAGCTTTACCCACGTACAAATTAAATTCAAACAATTTTACTAAAAACGCGATACTAATGAAATACTAATTCTACTGATAGCAGATAGAGTCAAGAATCCAGGTCATCTTGCAGCTACAGAGCGCATGGACTACTGGTATGCCAGCTTCCATCTGATATCAGTAATTGGGGTAATTGATTTTACGAACAAGTTTAGTAGTTTTGAAAAATTGGGGCAGGATTACAATACATATTTTATCCTAACTATTTACTAAAGATGGCTTGAATTTACCGGGAAAGACTCACTCAATTACAATTTGTCTTGCAGCTACCAAGCGCATGGACAATTAGAGTAATAGAGACATTTAAACAAAAAATCTAATTGAATCAAGGTGAGTGGTTACTGGTTAAATAGCAAAAAAAAAAAATATATAAAATAGGTACAATCAACAAACAAAAAGTTGAACGGTTGTAGTTAAGAATGAGGATCAAATACAAATTAATTGTTTACCTAAATTCAGTGATATGCATTTCAAATCTTTGGAAGTAATTTGTCAATATTGTAAACACACGCAAAAAATACGAAAAGGTTGCACTCAATGTTACTTAAATGGTTAAAACTGTTACTATTACAATCTATTGTTTGTGTTACTTCAGTCCATAAAATTGGTCAAACATGATGCAGTACTAGTGGGTAGTTAGGTAGTTTTCAAGGTTGAATGTGCAACTTCGTCCGTTCTTTTGTAGCCGTGTTGGAAGTCGGGATGCTCTGCTCGTCGCTGTATACCTACAGATGTCCTTCCAAGTGAAGAGCGTGTTGTCCACACATGTCGATGTCGCTGTATTGTTTGGGATAGTCTTATCCCAAATTCCGAGAATGTGTAGGTACTCCGAGTGAGTGCGAGGAAGCTTTGACGTCACAGGCAACGAAACACAGGAACATTATCGCGCAGGAATTTGAGAATATTTTTCCCGCGCTTTTTGTAATTATTATCGGCGCGGTTGACACGATCAGCTAAATGGTTGACACGATCAGCTAAATGATGGAACAATGGTGTAACAATTCGGATTTTTGGTTCATTACTTAATGTTATTTGTTGTTCACTTAATACACTTTTTATATTGTTATTTTTGAGCACGAAAACGAACTGACACTAAGCTGAATATCTTTCTTGTTTATTGAAGATTCTGAAGTAGTTAGATATTGGATCGTAATTAATACACTTTAAATAGAATTGCAAAATTAATCATGTTTCACTGTTCTACTTTTTGTTTATCAATTTTAAATATTTCTAAGCAAAATGTAAATTAAAAG
>JAGVSP010003504.1:0-21841 GCA_022494985.1 Micrasema minimum | reverse complement strand
TCTACAAAATCGACGAATAAAAAAAAAAACTACAAAATCGACTCCAAATATGATGAGATTTACTGGTTTCCCGCTTGTACACCGAGTTTTGTTATAAGCGGGAAACCAGTGTATCTACATTCTACTTTATTCAGTGGTTTGACCCTTAGTTTTAGAAAAAAATGAGTACGAAGTTGATTTTTTTTGATTTTTTTTTGCAAATTGCCATCAAATATTATGTATTTACTCAAATTAATACTATCCGCAAATAAAACAACAAAAAAAAACAACATTTTAATATGAATTTCTGCAATTTTACTTAATCTGCGGTAATAAAAGATTTTAAGAGAAGAAAAAAAATTTTTTTTTCAAGCTCAGATTAAATAGTCATATCACACAATCATCGTCTTCAAATACGATGTAGATTCACCAGTTTTTGGGTTGTACTACGAGTTTGAGTCAGAGCTGCGGGACGTGGACTTGACTTGGGAGGATGCACGGGAGCTGGCGGCCGATCGCTTGGCCTGGAGGCAGTTTGTGGATTCCATATGCTCCGGGAGCGGATATGGTATGATTATGATGATGACTACGAGTTTTGTTAAACCATGTATAAAGGGGCAAGACAGGGGGGCGCCATAATTGGACCAAATTACGTAAGAGCCCTTTCTTAATTTTGTCGATAATGCTTATCTCAGCCTTGCACTCTGCTCTAATTTCGACATTTTGTACACCTATCATACATAATCTTACCACACATTTGCCTGAGAGATCGCATTTCAACAACATTCAGTCTACTTTCATCCTTCTTTTTTCAAAACCACGATTCATTACCATACATAAGGGTTGGTACCAGAACTCTGTTATGTACTGCCAATTTTGCTTCTTTCTATAAGTTCTCATTTGCCACTTTCGATTTTAAGGCACCATTAACTATGTTTCCAACACTAACCCTTCTCTCAATGTCCTTATCCACATTTCCGTCTCTTGTAAACATACTTCCCAAATATACAAATTCTTCAACCTACTTTAATCTTTTTCCATTTGCTATAATCTTACATTTATTTTTAAAAATTAAAAAAATAGGATATAAATCACTTTTTGACGTCAATAAAAGCAAAAGATTACAATATTCAGAAAATATCACAAATTATAATAAAAATAATATAACAAAACCATACAAATATAAATTACCACAGTATATAAAATTTATTATATTTTGTTTATTTTTCATGATCATTTTTTGTATTGTTACTCTAATCGTCTAATCTAATAAATATGTTTGACTCTCATTTTTGTTATATCTTCTTAAAAAATATATATATTTCTTATTTGCATTGAATAATAGAAGAAATTTTGTTGTACGGCCCGGTAGGAAATCTCATTTCCAAAATCTGGCCCGGCTGCTGAAAAGGTTGGCCACCCATGTCTAGATATTGTCTGTTCATATTATTTATTTTACCTCTAGAGTAGGGCCAATAGGTCACATTTGACATAATTTGTCAGTTTCAATAGTGAGGTGACCTGCTGAACATCAATTAAATTTAATGAATCGATTCGGACTTCAAACATAATATTTTATATTATGTGAATCGAATTCAGTTACTGATCATCATTATGTGAATCGAATTCAGTTACTGATCATCCTAGTCTAGAGTTTTTAGATTTACATAAATAATTCACAGAAGAGGACTTTCAACAGGCAGATGCGTGTCTTCCAGTACTGACCTATTTAGCGAGATATTGCGCCATAGTTGTTTTGAAAAAATTAAAATGCACTTTTTGTTCTAATGCTATAACTGTAGATAAAATCTTAAATACTGATTGTAGTTATGCACTGATCAGAAACATGGATCGTGGTGGGTTACTTTGTCCTCATTCTGACATTGTCAATGCAATTATTTTTAATTATGTATCAGTCCAAAAACTTTTGACCCCGAAACTAGAAAAATCCTTTTTGAATTGTAGAAATCAACGGGAGACCGTAATAAAAGTAACAATAGATGCAATTAACGATAGAGACTTTTTTCTTAATGATTTTAATTGTAGTATTGGACATAAACCAGAAGTTATTTTAAATTATTTGATCAAGTCTTCAACAAATGCTTTGCTTTATAATTACATTAAAAAAAGAAATGATTTTAAAAAAAAAACTAAAACCCGTAAAATGTTTACTGTCAAACAAAACATTCTAACCAAAACTAATTTGATTAACTAAAGTTTAAACATATCAAGGAATATACCCTAACATACTGTGTGTTTGTTTTGCTTGGGCACCCTCAAACTTAGCAGTGTGAGGATGCAAGTGTTCTAGCTTGGAAAAAATTTATACAAATGTACAAATGCTGTAATGGTTTATTTTTTTACAAACAATTTTGTAGTTAGAACACATGCATTCTCATACTGCATCTTCTTCCTTCACGCTACAAAATGGAATACCTCATTATATTTGACTCGTTTATTTTGTGTTGTTTTATTAATATTTCATCATTAAACATTTTATATCCAATATGCAAAATGATTTTTTTTGATTTGTTATTTGAAACACTTTTCTTCATTCCTTACGTTGTGTACATTTATGTAAAAGTACAATGCCATTGTGACTTTTGGTTAAGTAAGTATTATTATGTTTAATCAATATAACTTTTTGGACTTGAGCTTTTGGGGTTTTTCTGAACAGCTTTTTGATCTAAGCGACTGGCTTGTATGTTATGTCGTGCAACTAGAAACGCCTCATGGGCAAAAGGTCATTCCAAAATACTTTATGTACGCACTGTAAAAGTATGCCCCGGTTTCTCATCTGATTTTCATAATTTTGTTATCTTAGTTGATGAAAGTTTGCCAAATAAATAATAACCTAGAGACAGCATTACCGGAGTTCTTTTCACTTTAGCATCGCCTGTTCATGGTGGATAAAAGGAAGGTGGTAGGTTTGTTTGTAATAAATTACATCCTTCAATTACAGGTATTTGAAGGATGTAATCCTTCAAGTACCAGATTTGTAAATGCAGTACAACCTATTGAAAATTACACATTTAGTTTCATTTAGAGTCACTATTGTAAATTTTCCTGAAGTTTTTGAGATGATAAATTTATATTATTTTTTGTATAAAAGAAGAAAAAAACAAATTATTGAGCGCTGATACACTAGTAGGTACGGGACGTAGGGAGAGGTATCATTACAAAAAACTAATAATATTATTCACATTTTTATTATATTTCAAAATAATCTAAACTATAATAAGAAATTCATTGGTTATATACAAATTTAGTGAATTCATTTATAAATATGTTTTATTATAAAAAAATATTCACTGTGAAAAGGCTAATAGTTTTATTTTTAACAAACTACACTTGATCAGATTTTATATAATACAAAGTGTATCAAACTGAAACACGCCTTAAATTAAAATACTACATAAATGTATCCAGGATTGATAATATCATTCTATTATGCAAAAACTGGGGAACTGCACATTTTGTTTGAAGAAAAACAGCTTTAAAATATTAGCGTTGTACCCACCAGCCTACAGAATTAGATGAAGAAGAGGAAACAAAATAACAAAATGACTTCATAGTATAATAATTTCATTTGAATTGTGTAAAAAAGTAGCATGTTCATATTTGAATAGTTTATAGCTGTATAGTGTATAACACAGTAACTTCATTCCCTCTTTTTGTATAAGGTTTTGCCATACTAAAAGTATTTACTTATGTTTCCATTAAAGCGTTTGTATCAAGTAGCGTTTAAAAAGCTTAGTAGTATATTAACAAATTCGAGCAACTTCAGGATGTTATCAGCTGGGAAAGAGAAAGAAGAAGAAATGTTATTTACTTGCTTCTACTGAGAGTTTCCGAAAAATTGCTATTTTGAAAATCATATGTCATGTATATATCTAAAGGTTAATTTATATTTAAATTTCAATAAGTATGCATTATATCTTTTTTTTTTTAGTTAGTCATAATTCTTTGATATTTCGATTGTATCAAATTATAATTAATGCTTGTATTATTACCTATTTTTTCATCATTACAATAAAGTTCGTGTATATTTTTCAATAGATTTATAAAATAAAGTTGCATTATTGCAGTATAAGAAAGATATTATCAATAAATAATTGCCTAAATCACTGTTTTGCGAAATAGCCTAAAACTAAAAACACAGCCTTTACAGTAATATTACAAAGTTTTAAAGATGTCTTTAATATTTCATAAAATATTGATACTTTTACTGATGATTTAATAATTCATTGCAATACATTAAAGATTTATAAATGACTGGTGAAAATTTAAAAAACAAACTTACATTAATTAATTATAAAACTAAATTTAATTAAAATTAAAAACAAAAGTAAAAAATATTGCTAAGCCTAGTGCAATCGTAAAACAAAATTGAATGTCCCAAAACTTTTAATAATTAAAAGATACACCCATAGTTAAACAAAAAGATACTAGGGCAAGGTGAAAAGTTCTCAACCTAATACAGAGATGGATTTGTTTGACAAGTTTCAACTGTTTCATAAAGTTCTTTGTTTTGGATGGATTCGCCCCCAAGGAAATTCATTCAAAGTTGACAAAAGTGTACTTAGACTCTGCTCCTTCCATGTCAACTGTTAAAAAGTGGGCTGCTGAATTTAAAAAATGGGTCGCAAGGTCCTTCAAAGATGGCCAAATATCACAACCATAGAAAAAGTGCATGATATTGTGTTTAACGATAGGCGAATGAAGATGAGTGAGATAGCTGAGGCTGTGGGAATATCGGAGGAAAGGGTGAGATACATCTTGCACAAAGAATTAGGGATGCGCAAGATGGGTGGGTGCCGCATTAGCTGAATGTCCATCAAAAGCAAATGCGCAAACGATTTTCGCAGCAATCTTTGGACCGATTCAATGGGAATCCAACCGATTTTGTGCGGCGATTTGTCATCATGGATGAGACATGGATCCACCACTACACGCCAAAAACAAAACAGTAGTCGAAGCAGTGGGACAGTGGGTGGAAGCCAGTGGTTCAATGCTAAAGAAAGCAAAGTCGATCGCATCTGCCCGAAATGGTCATGGTCAAAGGGATGCTGTTAATTGATTACCTTAAAAAAGGCAGAACAATTACAGGGGAATATTACTCCAACCTTTTTAATCGGCTGAGTGCCAAAACTCACGAAAGAGGCCCTGGCTTGAAGAATAAAAAATCATATTTCACCAGGACAACACACCTGTACACAAGTGTGCCTTGGCGATGGAAAAACTGAGGGATTTAGGGTACGTCCCCCTATTCTCCTGTTTTGACATTTAGGTCTGTTCAAAAAGTATCGCGAATTTTATATTTTTTCAAAAAGTATTTATTTATTCATGAATATCTATTTTGTCCCCTTCAAAGTAATTCCCCTCGGATATAATACATTTATGCCAACGTTTTTTCCAATCCTCGAAGCACTTAAAAAAAATCATTTTTTGTGATCTTGTTCAGCTCCTCCTTCGATGCCGTCTTTATCTCCTCAATCGTGGCGTAGCGTCGTCCTTTCATGGGCCTCTTCAGTTTTGGAAACAGGAAAAAGTCACAGGGGGCCAGGTCTGGGGAATACGGTGGCTGCGGCGCTATTACTGTGTTGTTTTTGGCCAAATATTCGCGCACAAGCAACGATGTGTGAGCAGGGGCGTTATCATGGTGCAAAAGCCAGTTTTTGTTCTTCCACAAATCCGGGCGTTTCTGGCGGATTGCTTCGCGCAAATTGCGCATAACTTGCAGGTAATATTCCTTATTGACCGTACTACCCTGTGGCAAGAACTCATGATGCACCACGCCCCTGCAATCGAAGAAAACTGTGAGCAAAAATTGATCCATTTTTTGGAATAGGCAAAAATCGAAGACGAGCCAAAACACATCCAAGCAAAACAGCTGTCAAAAATTAACTAAACATTCAAAATGTCCGACCTTGTCAGCATAAGTAAGGGACGTGAGTACCAACATAACGCTACAAAAAAATCAAAAATCAAATATACGTAGCCTGCGGAAATTCAAAATTCGCGATACTTTTTGAACAGACCTCGTATGTAGTAAAAAACATTCAGAATAGAGTCATGCAATAAGTAAAATATTAGTTTATCACATATTTTTCTGTATCCTCTCTCTAACTTATAAAAATAAAAATGTAGAACACAAAACCGTTTTTTCCTTATTAAAAAAATGTGTCAATGTTACCGCAGTAAAGTGGGTATTGTTTAAAATATTGCATGCATTTTGTGTATAAATAATATTTTTTTTTATGATAGGTAACAATAATAGTATAAAAAACTATTTTGATGGACTTAATATTTTATTTATTCAGGTGTACTACTATGAATGCATGTCATTGGCTACACAAGAAAATGGCGTAATTTCAAAAACATTAAAAAAATAATTTATTCCATCCGTGAGTTTTCAATCAGAGTTTTATGCGATAAAAAGGATTTAATTAAAAAAAAATATATACTTGTCAGTTTTTAAATTTCAAAACGAATTCTTGTAACATGTCATCTACTTTTCCTTTCCACACAGAGGTTTGTTTGTGAATAATTCAAATTTTAATCCTTCTATGCGAATTTTTGGCATTCTGTGTACTTGTTATTCTTTTGTATTAATTTTTTTTCAAACTTTTTCAACAAAATGTTGGTTACTATCTTGTAACTTTTTAGATTCATTGTATATTGCCATAAGTAAGATTATAAATAATACATCCTAGAAATATTTCTCAAATGTGTTTTTGTCTATTATTTCAATGTAACAATCTTAAAATAGAGATTTCAAGAGTCATAACATAACCTGGTAAAATGGCCTTTTACAAAATCAGATTTTCAAATAATAAATTATGAATGAAAATGCTCTTATTCAACATTTAGCATTAAAATATGCCCCCCTATACTTTAAAATCATCAAATCTGAAATTCCTTGATAATTTAATAAAGCCCACTTTATATGGCGCAGTTTACTACACAGTTTTCTGTGCAGTCTGAAAACGGTCCCGTATAAAGCTAAAACTGCATGAAAAACTGTGTGCTAGTGTCAGATTTAAGCTGACATGACAGTCAATGTTTTTTATGTAAACGTTTAAGTAGACATTGGTTTATTGTATGCTTTTAAATACGTAAAAAACCAATAACATATTTACATTATTAGCTAAATATACAATTTCCTGAGAGCAAACATACGATAATAACTTACAATCGCGTTTCAAAAATACACATATTTAGCGTGTCTTTTGACAGAAGTTTGACAGACTGCACAGTTTTCTGAACAAGAAACTGTCCCATATAAAGCGGGCATAACTTGCTATAATATAAACAAAAACAAAAAATATATTTCATTAGAAATTGTTCACTGAAATGACTTGATTGATGAAAAAGGTTTCAAGTGACTAGGTGTTCAAATTTTCCTATTTCTGACTTACAATGATCTTTTTAATGCTAAAAGTAAATTAGGGTTTAAAAACTTAAGGCATTAGTAAAGTAAAAACTAAATAAAAACTTACATAATATAGTGAAAAACTTTCAGGTCCATTATACCTTGTTACTCTCAGATGTCGCCTAACTAATCAATATAATATCATAGCATGTTTCATACTTTCCTTTCACTTTACTTTTTACAATTACTTTTAAGGCAAAATTACTTTTTCATTATTACAAAATTGAGGGAGTTAAATCAAGGACAAATATGTTTCTCCCATTATTGTGAATTCATTCATTTGAATCAAATGTAATTTACTCTTTAAAACCATTTTTTATATCTAATGCTACTCAAAAATATTGGTTTGGCGCATTGGAGTATGAAACATGCAAAGATGATACACAGTTTATTTCTTATGGTACTGAGTGCCTATTAAACACAATATTTATATAATTTACAAATTGATGGAGTTACAAATTAATTTCATTTTTATATAATTTACAAATTGATGGAGTTACTAATTAATTTAATTTTTATATTTATATATCATAAATTATTTTGGATCTTGTGTATGGAGAAGCAATTATAAAAATAAACATTTTATTTACAAAATGGTGGGAATATTTTTCAGTAAAAAAGGTTGTGAATAAACAATTTAAATAACACTAAATTAATAATACTCCCTACCTTAAGTAATTTTTTTTATCCAGACTGAATATTTCAATATCATATTTTTTTTATTTTTTTCATTTGACAATTTATAAAATGCTGATTTTGTGAAAGATCACCTCAAGAGCGATGTATAAAAAGAGGCTAGATCTCAACTCGTCCTGCAGCTACCAAGCGCATAGACGGTTGGAGAATTCTAGCCCCTGATTGTAATATTTGTAAATTTAACCAGATTTGTAGAAAGAATACACATATAGAGAAAATTATATAAAAGTATATGTGTTGATGGATATCAAGCATAGTAAAAAGTGAGTTATTAATTTTGTCGGAATCAGAGTTGAATTATGCACACATTGATATAGTTCAAACCTGCAAAAGTCCTGTATTTTTATAAGAATAAATAAAAAAAAAAGTTTTAATTTTTTTCAAACAACGTAAAGCCCGTACCGTAGGGAGATTTGAATCAAAATTAACAAACGTTTTTTGAATTATGTATTTTTTTTAAACTACTACTACTACTAATTTCCCTTATCCGCACTCAATGGTGCATAGGACACTGCATTAGTACATTATATGAAGGTAAGATGATCAGTCTTACGCTTCAGTACCAGTCCAAGGTATCACACATGAAATATTAATATGAAAATCACATGTGTTTTTAAAAAAAACTAATTAAGTCCAAAATAAAATCACTTCTTTCTAAAATATACCATGAAAAAAAATTGTGGTAATTCGTTTTAATAATTAAGTTACTAAACACTGCCGATTAATTTGCAGATATCAACCTAAATCCATTCATACATTTCGAAAGAATAGATTATGTCAATTTTCTCAGTTAAGCATTCAATGGACTTAACGACGTTTGACATCCATCGACACATATGTAAAAACAGGTCACTAAATGAAAAAAACCTTAAATATCTCAATTTCAGTTATTGATTGTAAAAAAATAGATTTGTGATAATTAGCGTTTCACTTGGTTTAGAATGAATTGTACTAAAAACGTTAATTTTGTCTTTAAACTGAAAATAACATTAATATTTACATTGGTTGGAGAATTAGAATTTGATAGACATCACAATTCTTCTGGCGGTGATATAGTTTAAGTTCCGTTTCAATGTTTAACTTCACCAGCAGCAATATGTTTCCGCATTTATGTACGCTTACTTCTGTTAGGGCATGCGGGCGAGGTTTGGGAATAGAGGGAGCGGCGCGATGGGCACCAGGGGTGGCGGTACGCTGCTGGAGCGCTCTGCTTCATCCACCAGCTCTGTCTGCAAATTTACATCGCATTCTGTTAACACCAAATACTGTCAGGTCAGTGCCACGAGCTGGTTATTATTACTGACATTCACTAGTGGCACGGCACTGTAACAATCATTACATGAACAACATTTTCAGTGCGTCCAAATACTTGTAGACAAAAACCGGATATCTAGGCGTTTACAGGGCTTATTGATGTATTACAATATTCCCCATTTCCCCTAGTATTTGATATCCATATCTGACAATTATCAATGATATATTGTTGATTTATCAGCAAGTAACCAGGAGACTAATTATTGAAATGGAGCCCAGAATGTTTGCTATAATTTGTTTGACCTATGTAACGTAGATTCATTTCAACCTGTTGAGCCATTTAGAAAAGAAGAATATATTGCAAGTGAATACCTGACCAACTGGTATTAGTGTGGGAGGCTGGTTAACAGACGAGTGGCGGGGGCGATGCTTTTGTTGTAATTCAGGTTGGTTTTGGGGATTAGCCTAAAAATAAATTATAAACAATTTATTACACAAATAGGATTAAATTATAGACCTGTTCAACACAAGGAAAATACCCGATAATAATACGAGGGCTGTTCAATTCATTCCTAGGCTGAGGTCATAACACAAAATGTACTTTATTTACTCCTCTCTTCTACCCACAAACGTATCCTAACAGACGGTGTTTCCATTGTTGAAAACATCAGCTTCTTCCTCGCATTTATATTAATGTCAGGAATCAACTCAAATCTTTTTCCTTTCAAAGGTCATTTTAGTTTTGGGAATAGCGTCTCGTAGAGGTTTCAGTACTTAAATGTAGTAATGTTGGTTTACTGTCAGCATCACCTTCACATTGGAACGTCTGGGAGATGTTTCACCGACCCACTGGGACTATTGAACTTTTGTTTCTATGTCATAACCGTAAACCCACCACCCACCACTCATCACCTGTTATGATGATCACGAGTTAAACACAAAATTTCACTGCAACTCTTTGCTCGTTGTCACTCATTCTAAAATCCGCCAAGCGGAAAAACACACTGAACAAAATAAATCACCAGTGTCTTTGCCAAGTCATTGAAAGATAGCAAGTTTGATAAAAAACCAATATTACCTGCGGATGCTTTTCCACTCTTCGTATATGTGACGTGCAGTCGATTCCATGCAAACTGCGCTTGTGTTGAGTCAAGTGATAACCTTGGATAAATCCCTCCCCACAAATATCACAGTTGAACCTGCAGAAACCAGAAGGTACAACAAACATTACTCATTTACGTTTTGTGTAATGCCTACTTTATACGGGACCGAACTTTTATTAGTTATATTCAAAAATTTTCCAGAACATCAACTGTCAGGTCAGACAGTATGTAGCAGTATAAAGTGCGCTTAAGTTTAGTTTTGATCCACCATGGGTATAAGAATATATGAATAGTTAGTGTAGGAATGTAGCATTAGGTGCGGATGGGATTGCTCCGTAATAGCAGAGCCTAGTGAGTGAGTGTATAGAGTGAAGTAATGTCGGCAGCAAGCAGTGGGACTCACCGCTCTCCAGTGTGCCTTCTCACGTGAGACTTGAGGTCATTCCCCTGGGCGAAGCGCTTCCCGCAGTAGGAACAGGTGTACGGCTTCTCGCCGGTAATAGCACGGCCTAGTGAGTGTATAGTGTGAAGTAATGTTGGCAGCAAGCAGTGGGACTTACCGCTCTCCAGTGTGCCTTCTCACGTGAGACTTGAGGTCATTCCCCTGGGCGAAGCGCTTCCCGCAGTAGGAACAGGTGTACGGCTTCTCGCCGGTGTGGACTCGCAGGTGGACGGTCAAGTTGTATTGTCGCTGGAATCCTAAACATCACATTGCTCTTAATGGAAGGCGGCCAACTTGGACAAAAGTCAATGTCCAGTCATATATTTATGAAAGACAGGGTAGGTGTGTCAGGATGCTAGAATTAAGTAACAATCAAAGAAAGATTTTTATCATCCTTATTTTTTCACCCATTGGTCACTACCAATAGATCTTTTAAGCTAAGACACTCTCGGCGTCCTGGTCGTCCACTGTTGACAATTCGTCGGCAGTTTGCGTCAGAGCTGCGGGACATGGACTTGACTTGGGAGGATGCACGGGAGCTTGGCCTGGAGGTAGTTTGTGGATTCCATATGCTCCCCATAGGGAGCGGATATGGTATGATGATGATAATACACTAATATTTTTCACACATATATTTTTTACATTTTTATATGGTGGAGTCACCAATCAAATACCAAATTTTACAAACTCATAGATCAAATAACACTTTGTCAGCCATTAGACAATATAATAATATAAGATGTGAAATATTAGTTGATTGAATGCGGTAATATTGGTTGGTAATTGGACGACACAAACACAAACCTTTGCCACAAACGGTGCACAGGTGAGTCTTCTCTCCGGTGTGGTAACGCTCGTGCACGGTGAGATCCGTGGCTCTGGGGAAACCCTTGGAGCAGAACTTGCATTTGTACTTGTGTCGCGCATGTGGATCACCAGATAATCATTCCGAATAAAGCTATTTACTAATTAATCGTTTCTGTTACGGTCGCAGTTTCCACTTTTATTTTTTTAAATTAGAATTAGAATTTATAAAAAGTTCAACAGGCAAACGTCACGTTCTCCACTTATTTAGATTAAAGGAAAACACACCAAAAGTGAAGATATGACCACTCTTTTAAGCACAGTAAAATCACAAACATTGATTATCTCGAAACAGTGTTTCTTGAGTTTCGAATAAAGCTAGAAAGAACTAATTAATTTTCTGTTACTAATTTCTGTTTTGTCGCAGTTCTTCCACTTTTATTTTTTTAAATTAGTTGGAAACGTCACGTTCTCAACTTATTTAGTATTAAAGGAAAACACACCAAAAGTGAAGATATGACCCACTCTTTTAAGTTAGTTTAAATAACATATTGACCAAAAAAAAAATAGGATGACTACATCAACGGTCGGTCTTTCAACAGTTAAAATCCCCAGTTCTCCACTCGAACACATTTCTTGAGTCGAAAAACTGTTTGGCTGGTCTGATAATAAAAATAACAGTGGAAAATATTGTACTTAAAATAGAGAAACGAATTCCTCCCATATCTGTTTAGTTAGTTCGTCACATATTTGTCCAAAAACTAGTATTCTCATTCTTAAAATCCCCAGTTTCCCACTAGAACACATCGTCGAAAAACTGTTTTGAGATAATCAATGATTGTGTTTTTATTGTACTTAAATGAATGATCCAATCTTCACTTTTGATCCAATCTTCACTTTTGATGTTTTCATTTAATCTGTATCCCTATCAACATTACTAAATATGTGGACATAGTTATGTTTGCCTGTTAAACATCATAACTTGTGAATTGTGATTAAAATAAAAAAATTCTTAGACCAGAGTTAGTGACATGCCTGAATGGGGACAATATAATAATTTATCTATGCCTTTTCTCTGCTTTAAAATTGAATTATTGGCGTTTGGGCGGTATTGTTTCTTCGTCGACGATAAACTAAATAGGAATAGTCTTGAGAAAATTACATCAACGGTCGGTCTTTCAACAGTTGATATTATACGGTAGAACCTCGTTTATCCAGATATTCAATTATATATTGAGTTGTGAATCATGACAAATTATTAAAAATTGTGCGGTTGCCTATGTTGGAAATGCATTAGGTAGAGACTGGAAAATTTCGCGATCGCGATAAAACGAAAAATAACGCGAAATTCGGCATTTTTACGCGAATAACGCGAAATTTGGTGTTTTTTGAAAATAACGAAAAATCGGCGTTTTTGGAAAATAATCCGAAATCTGTGTTTTTAAACTATTCAAAGCTTTGAACAGCCATAAAATATTTCGCCGAATATTTTAAGTCGCTAACTTCATGCTCGTTTTGCGTCATTCTATGGAATTTTTTATGTGATGTGAATTCTATGGATGTCACTGATGTCAGATGTCAGATGGATTGACAAACAAATGAAAAGGTATTTGATATGTTTTTATTTACTTTATTCTGAACAAAAAAAATATTTTTAATGTTTTTTTACCGATTTTTATAACTTAATCGTTTTTGACACATATTTATGAAGTGGTAAAATTACGACATTCAACTTTTTACCTGTAATTTTTATAGTACGCAGTGAAATTTGTTTCGTAAACGTCACTGATCTGAACAATTTCCAAAGCCACAACTTTTACAAACACTATTATAATTTCAAGATTAACGCCGAATGAAAACTGTCACATTTGACAGTAGACTTAAAAAATTTACGAAAATGCAGTTTTCTTTTCTCAGTTTACAATTGTTTTTTTTTTTCAGGTGCTGAAGGTTAGCCGTGCACAAAAACATTAATGGAGAAGTATCTCAGTAGTAGTTCGCCATATTATTTAGAATAGTTTAGTTTAGTTTCTTTGGGAGGGAAAATTAACATAGCAGAGGCACTCAAATCGGTTCGCCGACAAATCCTCAATTTGCTGATGCTTGTTTAGAATCGATTTGGGTGCCTTGTTCTAATGTTGATTCTGAGAGGTTCCTGTCTTCGTACAACACTGTACTAAGTGACGGAAGAAGGAACCTGAAGGAAGAAAATCTTGCCACACTGGCAATTTTCAATTTAGATTCAGAATTTAAAATACTCGTAACATCGCATATACTATTTAAGTTTGGTTTATATAGTTTACTTTAAATATAAAAATAAACTTTGCCGTGTATGTTAATTTTTGTGAAACTCACCATCAAAGTCTAATTTTAATTTCAAAGTAACAAAAGTAGTTTGAAAAGAATAGGTTTATTTTTAAATTTAAAACATTGCCATAAACGTTAAACATTAAAATCCATTTGAGATGTTTAGGTGAGTTTGAAAGTCATTGGCACACATATATACACCGTGTCCCACGATGAGACCGCGAAACTCCGGAGGGTGATTGTTCATGGTATTCTGATAAAAAAAATCCTTATAAAGTTTTTTGATCCGGGCATTTTTAATAATTAATTTTATAAAAGTATTAATAAAAAGCGACTATGTAATACTGGCTTCTGTTTGAAATGCTAGCGGTGGCGGGGTGGCGGTGGCGCGGGAGAGGAGTGGGGGTCCGCTCTGGTCACCGAACGCCTTGCCTTGTGCGGACATTTAAAATTCGAATTTCATATCTGAAATTGGTGCAGGTCACGTGGTGTTAGCCAGTTCAAAAATGGACGGTATTACACGCGTGAATTTTTATTCATATTTTAATCATTTTTTTAAGAAATTAGAATTGAGTTTTTTGAAAAACTTTAATAAGATTTTTTTCTCAGAATATCATGAATAATCACCCTCTGGAGTTTCGCGGTCTCATCGTGGGAAACGGTGTATATATATATATATATATATATCCTGTGTTTATGTAATATTTGCTTAATTTTTTGTATTGACTTTTAAAAAAATAAATTATAAGTTAGTTTATATTCAGTGTTTTTAATGTTGTATTATTGTAAAATAAACATTTTTAATGCAAAAACACAATGCATTTGACTTTTATTATCAACCCGTGTACTGAAATTGGTTCTAAAAATAACACCGCCAGTTTTCAAAAATAACACCGCTTTTTGGCAAAAAATAACACCGCTTTTCACAAATAATAAACACCGCTATTTTCCAGTCTCTATGCATTGGATAATAATAATAATGGCTGGCTGAATCGAGTCTGATCTTAGAGTTGACTGTCTAGGGTTTCTGTTGTCTGCAATGCAAAGGTCTGATATATATGTAGGGGCCATCTTATGTACCGATTTAAATACAGTCCAGCAGAGCTTAAACTGAATTCTCTCTGGACATTTAAGGCAGTGCAAATCTCGGAGATGTTGTGAGATGTGAGAATATTTTGATACCCCCGCTATAAGCCTTGCTGCTGCATTGAATACGGACTGTAATTTATCAATTTTTCGTATTCGGAATGTTGGCATAAATTCCATTGCAGTAATCTAGACGCGATACAACATAGGCGTTCACCAAAGCCTTAGTGGTGTCTATTGGAATGTTTCTACGGATGGATTTATTCTGTCTTAGGTGAAAAAAGCCAGCACCAACGGTTTTATTGACCTGAGTTTGCAGAGACAAATCTGAATCTATATGAACACCAAGTAGTTTAACCTTCACCTGAGGTGTTAGGATACAGTCTGATATTGGAATTGGGGATTGATCAATGAGGCCCTGTCGTTTTTTCGTTGCTGTCAAAAGAATTTCAGTTTTGGAAGGATTGAGCTTCAATATATTAGATGTCATCCAGTTAGTGACAGCCTAGGATATGGATGAATATTTACATTTTTGACAGCAAATACGGCGTATGTGGGTACACCATCTCGGCCATCTCGGATTTGAAAAAACGCCACGAATATATTTAACAATTAAGTACAGAAGTATAGACAAGGGCGGGCATATTACTATTCAGCAATATCTTTGCCAACTAACCAGCTCATTATCTGTTACGATGTGGACAAAATACGATTTGATATAATTTGAATTATTTATGAAGTTGTCCGCCTCGTAGCATAGTGGTAGCGCATTTAGCTACTGTGCATGAGGTCGCGGGTTCGGTTCGAGTCAGTATGAAATATTTATTTACATGTGATTTTCATACTGAAGCTAGAGACTGATCATCTTACCTTCATGTAATAAGATGATCAATATACACTGCACTTGGTGTACCGATGCAGTGCCCTATGCACCATTGGGTGCGGATAAAGGAAAGTAGAGTACTTACCTTTGGCCGCACTCTGAACAGAGGAAGGGTTTCTCCGCAGAATGCCACTTGTTATGCTCCTTGAGGTGCCATTTGGAATTGAAAGATTTATCACAAACTTTGCAGGTGAATGTTTTGTCCCCGGTGTGCATTCTCATGTGTGTCTCCAAGTACTTCGAAGTGGTAAAACCTGAAATCAAATGTTACCAATAATAACTAAATATACAGCTGTAAAATATGTAACCACTTGTATGTATTTTTATTGTTTTAACGCCCATAGGACTTTTACATAAACATTTCTAAATGTTACACAGTAGGTAGCCAAATTAGAAACAAAAACGAAAAATAAAATACATACGAATATTCAATTTGGCAAGAAAACTTACAATTTGATATTAACTGGAGTAAGTTACAAATGGTTCATTAAAAAATACAATAAGATAATAATAATACAATATAAAATGGAATGGAGCAAGTTGCAAATAGCACACTCACTATTAGAGAGAGCCAGAGACAGAGATGGCACCCAGACACTGCTCCCTAAAGTGAACTGGATTAGTGTGAAAACATCTATATTATTAGCATACTAACTTGTTTGCCAGTGCGTGCATTCGTCGTATAGATGAGTTTGCACTGTAATTTGTTATAATTAACACCGTTACAACAGAAGCAAATTATAATATCAGTAAATCCTACTTTCTTTTCATAGTTATATCTAGATAATTTAAAGTAACCCTAAAGTTTTAATTCCAGAGTATATTATACCTTGGGTTTTCAGGCAGAAACCATTAATTCCAGAAACACTATTTAGAGATAGATAATCAATGTTTGTGTTTTTACTGTGCTTAAAACACTGGTCAAATCTTCACTTGCAACGCTTTTTTATTTAAATTATATATCTACATCACTAAAAAAGGGGAGAATGTTACTTTTGAGTGTTAAATTTCATTACTTTTTCTACAAATTGAGATTCAAGTCAGAATATTGACAAACCGGAGTTAGTGATTTCTGCCTGAACGCCCATGATATAAGAACCCAGTTGATTCTTATACTTTTAAAAGAAATCTGATATTTATGTATTTAACTATCATAACAATAAATTCACTACTATTAATTTGATATTTTGACACAGAGCATGAGTCTGATCATCTTGCCTTCATGGATCAAGATAAGTCGGTGTAGCAAAGACGGAGAAAAGTAGTAATTTTCTATAGTTATAGTTACCGACTATGACTCGTACTAAGGGAACACCATCATGCGGTTAGACATACCTCGGTTACAAATAGAGCAGAATGCTGTCTTGGGATTTTTCTGCTTTCCGGAATGTAGTGCGGCTATGTGCCTCTCAAGATGCTCGGCTTTAACAAACCCCTTGGTACACAACTCACACGGGTAAGGTCTCGCATCTGTATGTGACCACATGTGCTTGTTGAGGTGATCTTCCCTGAAGGAGAAATGGGTATATGGTATTGGGTATATCATGTTTATATTACTAAAAGAAAAAAATAGGCAAATCAATATGTTTCGCACTTACCGACTGAATGACTTGTTGCAAGAGTTGCACTTGAATTTGTTAAGTGATTCGTGGGATAGTTCGTGTCTTTTAAGGCGATTAAAAGTATTGAAAGTCTTTTCACACACGACACAGCCAAATAATAAAGTTTCACCAGTGTGCTTCGCCAAGTGCACTTTGAGGCTGAGGTCGGAAGTCAAAACCTAAATATTGGAATAACATCATTTTTAGTAACATCATTTTGTACACAAATTCTACAAGTACCGAAGGATAGATGTATCAGATATGCGCGACGAACCCAACTCGCCACGCTGATAGCGCACATGTAATAACACCCTGAGATGTGCGGAGAGACGTCTAGTGGCAAAGATGAGATAATGCTTACAGCTAGTTGTCACTTACCTTGTCGCACATTGGACATGGGAATTGGCCATACACTTCAGAGTCCGGGTCAACCTTTAGCTTCTTCCCCAGCTTGCGTTTCTTCTTGGAGTGGAACTGTCTCTTTCTTCCGCCAGCTCCTTTCTTTTTCTTAAGTTGGAATGGTTGGTACTCTGAACAATCGCTGGGCACCTCCTGAAAATTACCGATTCCATAAAATCTAAATGTTTCAAATCACTGCAGCTAATTTCGGCTGGGAACATTTTTTTGCAAAATTTTTACGTAATCTCCCAAACTAAACAAGATTTTCAAAAAAAAATTTTTTTTAATACACTAAAAAATAAATTTTCTGCACTTTATATTATAACCCATTTTTGTTGGGCTCGTATTTATTAAGAACAAAAATATATATATACTTTTTTTATTTTAAAGTTTTACGATTTGGCAAGTAAAATTTTACTCTTATGTTAAATAGAAAAACTTTTTAAACAAAATTATTGGGTAATTTTATTAGCTTCACAACGATGTATAAAGATGTAGGTTAATATTTAAATTTTATACTAAAACCGTCAAATTCCGCCAACGTCCGCAAAGCATTTCCATCCTAAATCAAGCGTAAAAAATCGATCGGCAACATTATTATTATTTTTGAATTGATTTAACCACCTCCCAGGAAGCCCAATAACAGAGGGGAACAACGTCACAAACACCCAGGCTTCGTGACTGACAGTGGGTCCCCGAGGACTCTATAACAGTCGCGGGTGGAGGTGGGATGGATCCCTTAGTGTCCTGTATAAAGTGCGCTTAAGATCCACCTTTTGTAAACAATAAGAATAAAAAACAAATAATGTAAAATTTATTGTCAGCACGGGGCACCCCACTGAGGAACAATTGTTATTGTTGAAACCTTCAGTAATGTTTATTTTTTCATGTAAAAAAACATAAAATAAACAAGGTATTACTAGAGACTGAAAAAAAGCGGTGTTATTTTTTAGAACCAATTTCAGTACACGGGTTGATAATAAAAGTCAAAGGCGCTGTTCTTTTGCACTAAAAAACACAGAATTTCGTGTTATTTGCGTAAAAATGCAGAATTTTGTGTTATTTTTCGTTTTATGGCGATAGCAATGTTTTCCAGTCTCTAGGTATTACAACACAAGGGAAACATTTTAACAGATTTTCAAACCTAAATGCTAATGAACTACCTGATATAAAAAACCATATAATTGTTTTCAAAATAATGAAGCTTCGTACCTCTCCATTTCCATCCAGAACAATGCCATCTAGTGCTTCAGAGTAGCTGTTCGCATCAACTTCCTCACCGTCATCATCGTCATTATTTATCTGGTTTTCTCTGCAAAAATATAAACTTTTATCAAATGAGAACATTAACTATTTCTTCCTAGTTTAGTGGTCGAAAATCATAAGCCTCATCATTTCAAACGCTTATTTGAAAAGTTGGGTAAATTTAAAAATCAGCAAAATCATAGCAAATGCTTAAATAAAATTAATAATAAATGCTGAACCTCGCTTGTTTCCCAAATCACAAAGTATATTAAAAATGAAATATTCAAAATGGTTTTCTGAAATGATGAATTAGATGCATTATCGACAAAATTAAGAAAGGGCTTTAACGATGGTTTGGTCATGTGGAGCGAATGAGTGATGAAAGAACGGCTAAAAGAAGGAAGGCCGAGAAAGACATGGCATGACCAAGTACGACAAGTACTTGAAAGTGGACATGTGAAAAGTCGGAATAATCGGCGTATGTGCATGAGAAGATGTATCAATGTAGATTGTAGAGGAAGCGGTGGAAGTATGTCAGGACAGAGTGGTATGGCGTTCTATCCTCTCTGCCTACCCCTACGGGGAAATGGCGTGATGGTTAGTTAGTTACGAATTATTATTTTTAGGAAGACTAATAGTAAAATTATGGAAATACAATATAGTCTTTAAAATGTACAATTAATTCTAATTATTACATATTATAAAATGAGATACCTTTCAGCTTCTTCCAGTAATTCATCCAGAGGTTCCTCCTTTATAGCAGTAATTGCCTCTTCTATATTGGCAGAGATATCAGGTACAGGTGGGGGGGCCTTGTCCAAAGGACTGTTCTTGGCTGGGGCGATCTTATCTGGCAATTCTATTGGGATTTCTCCAATTATTTTACCCTGACTTGTCGCTGGAATATCACGTTAAGTGTTAGGATTACTTCAAAACAGGTAAAAGACAAAAAACCTTGTATAGGCCAGCAGTCTCGATGGTAAAGAAGAAAACATTACATAAGGCAGTCCGCTGATTACGGTGACAATTTGTTACCCTGTCGCCTGCAGTGTAAACACATCGCTGGTCTGGAAGACGATGACTAACTCAAAATAGAAAAATTCATAAACCACTACGAAGAAAACAGGTAAAAGTTTAAAAAAATCAATGTTTTTAATACAATAGTATTTTTTCTTCAGAAAAATAAATGTTAATATTTTCTACATATCTTTCTGTTACAGGTACTGCACAAAGGAACAATAAAGATATACATTATATAAAAAGCATGTAGCGCAACTTTTGAAAAGAATTAATTTTGCATCGTGTAACTTTTTCTGGAGCAGCGATACGAGAGTGCGTTGAGGCGAGAGGAATACAAAACATTTCCGTGGCCAGTGCGACAAATTGTCACCTAGTCAAATTGCATTAAATCTAGACCCCTTACACCACACACAACATGGGGGTCACATGGGCTTTAAGAGACTGCCAGCCATAATGGCCAACATTGATGATGTTGAGAGATTATGCTCCATACAGCTAGTTGCTAGTTTATAGCTGCCAGTTCCTTTCCCACTTCTTGCCAACCACTGGAGTAAGCATCATAGTAGTAACCTGTGTCCTTCTGGTGGTTCTCGCCTCTGTGTAAAGAGAGCGCCTCCAGGGAAATAAAGCTCTTATTGCAGACTACGCAGACGTGACCTTTTCCTTTGCATGACAAAATATGACTCTGGTAGTCCCCATATCTGCAAAAATATTGTATAAATGTTAAATAGTAGATAGTGATTTAATAATAGCTGGTAACTAAATTGAGCGGATCATCACACAACATATGCAAAAAAGCTAATTGGATTTTTTTCTGATTAGAAGGCACAATAAACATGTTAGATTGTTCTTAGAATTTTGACACGGAACTTAACCTTTATCATTTTGACTTCTCAACAGAGACGAGAAATTTAGAAGGGAATATGGATATCTAGGCGTTTACAGGGCTTATGACCTGTCATTGGCTGGGTTAAGTGGCCACTTGATGTATTACAACATTCCCCATTTCACCTAGTATTTGATATCCATATCTGCCAATTATCAGAACTTGTATATATACAGTGAAATGGCGTGACGCTTCACATGTGAACACTCTCTGTCATCCATTGATAAAATTGCTAAGCATTTTAGCAGAAACCTTTATGATAGGTGATATAATTCAATAAGAATCTCACTTGCTAAATAAATAAAGGTTTCTGCTAAAATCCAAACTTCTCGTGTCTGTTGAGATGTCAAATTGTAATTATTATCCCGTAATGGGTGAAATCCAGTTTTTGTCTACAAGTATTTGGAAAACGTTGTTTATTAACCTTTATCGTCCATTATAGTTGTGTTCATTTTACGGCGGTGCCTTTCGAACGGGACCCCGGCGTAAAATGACGTTTACCTGTACCTCGTATTATTGCAGAATGGACAATGTTGTCTCTGATCTGTTCACGGTCACCACTGGAGTGCACGTTGGCATGGGATGGGGAGATGGATATTCCTTGGTCTGGCAGTATCGACATCCTCAAGGATTAACCTTTATCGTCCATTATACTTGTGTTAATTTTACGGCGGTGCCTTTCGAACGGAACCCCGGCGTAA